>PVJO010003643.1:0-120263 GCA_004026905.1 Hystrix cristata | reverse complement strand
ATCTTTATCCCTTTTATTTCTTTCTCTTGCCTTATTGCTCTTGCTAATGTTTCTAGAACTATATTGAATAATAGTGGTGATAGTGGACAGCCTTGTCTTGTTCCAGATTTTAGTGTGAAAGCTTCAAGTTTCTGGCCATTTAGTGTGATGTTGGCCGTTGGTTTGTCATAGATGGCTTTTATCAAATTTAGATATAGACTGTCTATTCCTAATTTCTGTAGGACTTTTATCATAAATGGGTGTTGGACTTTATCAAATGCTTTTTCTGTATCTATTGAAATGATCATGTGATTTTTGTCCTTGATTCTGTTGATATGGTGTATTACATGTATTGATTTGCGTATGTTGAGCCATCCCTGCATCCCTGGGATGAATCCTACTTGGTCGTAGTGTATAATCTTCTTGATAATCCGTTGCATTCTGTTTGCTAATATCTTATTAAAAATTTTTGCATCTATGTTCATGAACATGCATTACTTTAAAACTGTTTAGTAACAACAGTAGCTCCTTGCAGTTGTTAGTTAGTTAAGGAACCCTGTCATGTACCCATGCCAGAATTTGTGACAGCCACTAGGCTAGACGGTGGGGCAGACTGCTTGAGAACCTTCTTTCTTCAGTTGAGAGCCCAATTCTGTTTGCATCATCTTCTATTTTAAGACTCTCCTAAATAATCCTTCCCTGGGGCCATTTTGAAGTCTTTTCTTTCTCTCTCTCTCTTTTTTTTTAAAATAACACGTCCTTTCTATGACTCAGTAGTTTTTCTGTTGTCATTTCTCCGCAGACTTTCCTTTTTCACAATAAATTCCATGACTATTTTAACCGCCTCCCCTGATTTTTATCCCGCACCACACTCTCCTTTCCTGTCCAAAATAAATAACACTTCAACTCGCCCCTGAAAATGAAGACAAGATTGTTGATCATAATCATTTTTCTCTTTTAAGTCCAAATAAAAATGAAGTGTATGAGTAAGTTGGGATCCCAAATCTGAAGGAAAGAATGACTAATTTGAGGAAAGATATTGGGAAATTTGGCCAACTATTTTGGAAAAAAAAAGAGTGAGATTCCTATGGCATACCACACAACAAAGTAAATTCCAGATGGATTAAAAAAACATAGCTAAGAAAACCTGAAGAAGATATTGGTCAGGGTCTCTCCTCAGAATGGGGAGCACCCTCCCAGAGACTTATGGAATGTAAAGGTTTAGACGTCTAGTTGAACACAAAATATCCTCTAAATCAACAAAGTCCGGAGCAAAAAAGAAAACAAAAATATCAGCAAGATTTATGACCAAGATTAATATCCTAAAGAGAAAAAAAAGTCTTTAAAAAGTAATAAGAAAATCTGAATAATCATGAGAAAAACGAACAGACAAGCAAAGTTAGAAGGTAAGTGACAGACCAGGAGACAATTTTTGTAGCATATAAAACAGATAAAGCATTAGTCAAGCATTAATCATATAAAGAGCTCCTCTGAATCAGTATGAAAAAAGACAGTGCAACATAATCATAGACGCCAGCAGAGGTTGTGAATGGGCAAGTCCCTGGAGAAGAAGTAAAAATGGTCAACAAAGATATGAAAAGATGCCCAAACTCATCAATGACTCATCGATGAAAGGGAAATACAATTGGAAGCTTCCTTTCCACCCAACAAATTGGCAAAAATTAAAAGGTCAAAAAGAACCAGAGTGATAGTCGGTAAGAGGAAAGCAAAAGTCCCCTTCTGTCCCCATTGCTAAGCATATAGACATTGATGAGCCTTTGGAGGGGGATTTGGCAACACATTTAAAAGATATTCATTGTCTTTGGTCCATCAACTCTGCTTTAAGGAACTTACCCTCAGAAGTACTTGGACGTACTCACAAGGTGTAGGCACAAAGGTGCGAAAAACTTTTAGAACTTTAACCGACGTGCACATGGATCTTCACAGAGGTTTTGGAAAGATTTGGGAATATCTCAGATGTCCAATAAGAGCAGATTACTAAACAGATTATGTGTACCCTCTTAATAGAACACTACTTAGCTTATAAAATGAATGAGGTAAGTTTATATGTACAGAGAGAGCAATGCTCATAACAATAAAAGTTAATAATGCTCAAAATCATTAAACACCAGCTTGCATGGATTTAGGAACCCCTGATGCCATCTGTGTAAGCAAAAATAAGACAGTGGCAAGAGAGCCGTGCCCTCTGGGAGAGACGTGCAAGACCTTGCTGACAGCAGCTGACCCTTGAGCCCCAGTTCCCAGCATCCCCTGCTTTGAACGAATTGCAGTCCAAGGCAGGCTCTTCCTAAGCATTCTTTCTCTCTAGTCTGCTGTGTGGAATGTGACTCTGTGGCTATGTTAAGCTGGTTTAAAACAGGACGTGACCCAGTTATTGAATTCTGAAGGCTTCTTAGGAAAAGGATGGGATAACCACTATCTCTCCATCAGTATAATGAAGGACAAACCAGAAGCAGCTCTTGGATTTGTTTTGGCTGGGAACCAGGAATTCTTCCTCACAGTTACCATGGGCGTTAGGCTAGGCAGGAGGACCCTCGGACTTCAGAAGGAAGGAGAAAGATGGGTGGAGGCTGAGATCATGAAGTCCGTTCGAATGGCCCTGTCTCTCAAGGTCTTTCTTATGTGAAGATAAAATCTACTTCTTGGAGGTTCTGTCTTCTGTTTTTATTTCTGCCCTTGGGCTCAAGCCCCTCTTCCTAAAGAGAACCCTCTGGAAAGCCTAAGGCACTGTCCTGTTGTGGCTGGGGTTAGCTTCACAGGAAGAAGCTCCCTATCACTTGAAGGAGTCTAACAGGGGTGATGGTGCTACAGTTAGGGAAATTGACGAGGGCTCCCCATGAATGGCAGACGGGACTAGATGACTCCACTAACCTGTGGCCCCTCAAATTCCCTTAGATTCTAGAAATCTGCGGCTTAGTGGTGGGGCGCTGTGTTTGTCTTCATATCAACCTGTCTCTGTGGTCTTCATCTCTGCATATTGCACGGGGAGCACTAGCAAATGTGGATAAAGAGGGGATCTCTATATGAATGGGTGGTAGGAAAATGACTCAAAATCCCCCAGTTGGAATGAGAGATTCTCAGTGTCTTCCTGGTGCTTGACTCTAAAGCATGGAAGAGGTGATTCTTCTGAGCGAAGATCTTCATGAAAACACTCTTCCCTCTTTTGAGTACTGAGGGGAATGAATCTGAATCTGTGAGGTTCAGTAAACTGCCAGTGAACAAGATGTAGAGAGACCAGCCCTTGGAACCCTCACTAAGGTAGCTCCACCTTGCACAATTTAGCCCGTGTTTGGCATCCTGTGGGCTCCTCAGGTGTCGAGGCTGTGCCCTCCACCCCAGACTGCAAGACAAGGCACTCAGCATGGGGCTGAAGAGTGCTTACTGAAACTGGCAGAGTTTCTCAATCAGGGTGGGATAGAAGCAGAGTGCACACAACTTTTCCTAAGGACCCTTTTTGCTTTTGATCCTGTTTTGGGGTTTTAGTCAGTTGGTGCCCTGACAAATCAGTAGTTTAGCTCAGGGTGGTTTGGTGGCTTTGATGATGCTGCAGGCTGCAAGTTGTCTCCTGTTCTGATGGTCAACCCCTACAAACTCATGGACTCACCTAGCTGGACTTGCCCAAGTTGTTCTTTGGACTGTCGGCTCCCTCTCAATTCAGAGGTAGACATTTCTTTCATGTCTCTCTGGAAAATTCACACAACACAAGGGAATACAAGACTGACAGTCAGGGGCTCTGTAAGGAGTCAGGTGGCTGGGGAGGAGGGTAATTACTGAGGACCAGGATAGCCACTTTCTGGTTCAGTGTTGGCCCAGAAGAAAAGTGATGATCAACGTGAAACATTGATGTCTTATTTCCCATCTGAATTTCCTTCAGTCACTTAGAAAATGATACTAGAGAATGTTCTGGAAAAGTATACACCAAAACACAGTTTTCTAGATTTTTCTTTGTCTAAAATATCTGAATTTCATTTCTTTGAGTAAAAATACAATTTCTTGAAGTGTACCTCTTTGTAAATGTTGGTTATATTTTTAAACAAATTTCATAAGAATGAGGTAATTTTGAAATGTGAAGAGAAAAAAGAGGCCCACACCACGAAAAGGAAATTATAAAATTGTACTTTTGTAAGACTGACTTAGTGCTACAAAATAAAGCAAGACAGAACATCAGCTATTGACTTGTCCAAGGTTTCCTGGCTGAAGCTGAGCTAGCAAATTTTGCAAGGCTGATGAAGCAGTCTCTCCCTCTGTCCTTATCTCCTTCCCTCTGCCTTGTAAAGAGCAAGCAGTGTCCTTTCATCTCTGGCATATGCAATCATCTAGTCTCATCTGGTCATCCCAGACACGTGATGATGCTACATTCTTTCCCATTTTGGAAAGCATCTACAGATCCCACATCTCACACTGGTACTGCTTGTCTCTCCTTTCATAGCTAATTACCTTCCCAGGGCTGTCCACACTCACTGCCCCGTTGCCTCACCTCCCACTCAGAGGATTTAGAGGCTCCTCCATCAACCAAGAGATGGGGATTTGAAAAACCAGTTATCAGCGTGTATAACCTGCTGCAAAGTTGTATATGAGAGTTAAAGATGTGTGTGGTATTCATCCTGGCTTACCCCATCCATATAGTGTCATTTTCTCACCATTTTCGATTTTTAAAATGATCTTTGCTTTTATTCCCTATATGACAATATAGTGGACCCTCAAAATTTACGGGGATTACACTCCTAGAGCACCTGCGAATTGTGAAAAACTGAGAATTTCAGATAATGGCCAGAAAAATGCCTACAAATGCCTATTTTTATAGTTAAACCCTAAGCATTCTGTATGTTCCACAGTAGTGTAATTTAATTTAGTAAAATACTGTATACAATACTGTAATAATTTAATTTAATAAAAACACTGTACAGTAGTTCAGCCTTCTCCTGGAGTGTCTTAAACGTCTTCTGGCGCTTAGGCTTATTGCCAGAAGCCTTAGAAGGTTCACAGTGTTTTGGTGGCATTTTAGGGACTGAAGGGCTTCAAAAAGAACATTCAAGATAGCGACACATAGTACAGGAATCTGTTACGACGAGGGACTGCTGGTGCATTTGCCAGAGAAGGGTTACAGAGCAGCAAGGAGAACTGAATATCGCTCTTGGATTGGCTACTTGCAAACTTCCCACCAACACGCGCACACACACACACACACACACACACACACACGCATGCATGCACACACAATTCTGGAGGATATTTGCGTTTTCCGGGAAATTGTGGGGATTTCAGTGAACAATTATTAGTTAGGTTCTTTTTTTTTTATTATTAGTTAGGTTTTTAAGGAAAAATCCACAAACAACTGAGGCTGCCAACTCTAAACCACCATTTCCAGGGGGTATACCATATATAAATAGTTACGCTCTGATGCTAATACCTCAGATGGTAGGTAGAACCTATCTTTTTTTGTTTAATTTAATTTTATTTTAATGGTACATTTTAGATGTACATAGTGATAACATTCATTATAGGGGATTTGTACCTGTACATGACATATCTTGTTGCTTCTTTTTTTCCTCATTCCCCTCCCCTCCCCTCACTCCCTCCTCCCTCCCTATGTACAAAAGCTTTGTTTCCATTTTTTCCTTCCATTTCTTATTTCTCTTGTCCTTTGTTCCATTCCTCCTCCCTTGTTCCCTTGTCCATTTGGACATTTTCTTCCCTTTCCCAATATAATATATTTTAGTCTTTATTTACACTTTCAGTTTCTCACACCAGAGAAACTATGTGGTATTTAAACATGTGTGTCTGATTTATTTCACTTAAGAGTATAGTCTCAAGATGCATCCATTTACCTAGGAATATCTCAAGCTTATCATTCTTTATGGCAGAGTAGTACTCCATTGTATAAAAAAAACATATTTTCTTTATCCATTCTGTTGTTGATGGGGATTTGGGTTGTTTCCAAGATTTAGCTATTACAAACTGTGCTGCTATAAACATGGGTGTGCATATATCGCTGCGGTATGATGCTTTTAATTCTTTTGGGAAGATACTAAGAAGTGGAATAGCTGGGTCAAATGAAATCTCTAGTCCTAGTTCCCTGAGGAATCTCCACACTGATTTCCATAGTGGTTGTACCAGTCTACATTCCCACCAACAGTGGAGAAGGGTTCCTTTTTCTCCACAGCCCCTCCAGCATTTGTTATTGGCTGATTTGTTGATAATAGCCATTCTTTGTGGAGTGAGGTGGAATCTCAGGGTTGTTTTAATTTGCATCTCTGGAATGACCAGTGATGTTGAACATTTTCTCATATGTCTATCTGCTGTTTCTAATTCTTTGTCTGAGAAGTGTCTATTCATTTCAGTTGCCCATTTTTGGATTGGGTCTTTAAATTTGGGGGGGGCCTGATTTTTTTGAGTTCTTTATATATTTGAGATGTTAGTCCTTTGTCAGAGGAATAGCTGGCAAAAATTTTTTCCCACTCTGTGGGTTGTCTCTTCACTCTGTTGGTGGTTTCTTTTGCTGTGCAAAAGCTTTTTAATAAGATCAGGTCCCAGTTGTTGATTCTTTGTGCTATTTCCTGGGCAACTGGGGATTTGTTCATAAAGTCTTTGCCTACACCTATGTCTTCAAGAGTTCAGGTAGAACCTATCTTAAATTGATCTGATACATATTTTTCCTGCCTAAAGTCATGGAGGTTTATGAATCTTTTGGCTTTAGAAACTGTCTCCTGAGGGGTTTACTTGCAGGCCCCCTCAGAGCTTCTGAATCCTGCCACATACAGATTCTTCATGGTGTATGTGGTATGCATTTGTGTCCCAGCTAGAATAGTGATTCTCAGAAAACAGGAGTGGGGAAAGTGGAGATTATCTCTTGAGGAGGAGGCGGGGGCAACTCTAGAATCTACATGCTGAAGGGTATGTGGTTTGAAAAGCATACTGAATATTACTACACAATGTTATATCTGGAAAATACAAAATAGCTAATATTTTCACAGTAAAAACCACAGCAGGTAAGACAGTAAAATCTTTGTGGTTCATACAAGTTACACAAAAGATATTATAAGAAAGCATTCTATTTTCATTTTTTTTTAAATAGACACATCAAAATTGTACATCGTTATGGAGTACTATGTGGTGATTTGACACATGTATACATTGTATAATGTTCAAGTCTCGTTAAGTATAGCTGTCTTCCCAGACATTTATCATTTCTTAGTGTTGGAGACATTCAGAATCCTTTCCTCTAGCTTTTTTGAAATATGTGGTATATTACCGTTGTTGATAGTCACCCGACTGTGCACTTCCTTCTCCTATTAACTATAACTTAGTACCCATCGATCAGCCTTTCTCCATCAGGAAGCATCCAACTCAGCCCTGGGAACAGCTGAGATGATGGCCTACAAAAACCTGGATCTCTTAAAACAGTTCAGGGCAGCGAGAAGGAAAAAATAAAATTACACAAGATGCAGAAATTCAGCATAACCAGAAGAAAGGGAATGCCCAAATTTCAAATTATCCAACAAGTAGATAAAGAAACACCAAATTCAGCAACTTGTCATCCATGCCTTATCCACCAGCTCACGGTGAACAGGGCAGCAGGGGAAATGCTATTTGGGAGAGGAAGATGAGGAGGCAGTGAAAGGCTTGATCTACACTCACTGCTGAATGAGGATTGTCACCTTGAGTTGGAAATTACCGAACAGTTCTGGCAGATCAGAGCACTGCTGTAAGGAAGAATTTAAACATTCACGCTATTTAAGAAGATAAAAGACATTGCTTCTGAGGGACAGAATGTGGAAAGGTAGGAAGAGGCGCTTTTTGGAGAGCTGATGGTGAAGGAGCAAAGTTGCAAAAGGGGAAACTAAACTTTGGAGTCTTGCAAGGTAAAAGACAACCACAAAATTGGAAGACAGACAATTTCTCCCTCAACCTAAAAACACACAAACAAAAGAATCTATCCTTTAAAGAAACTCCACATTGATACATGGCCATAAAAGATGACTTTTGAATGAGGAACGAAAGAGAATTGATTTCAGGAAGAAAAAGACACAAGTCCATCAGAAATCAAGTCTAAATCACAAGATGCCCAAAGGAGAATAGTCTAAAATAAAACTGTAACCGGAGGTGGGGGGACTAAACAAAGGCAGGAACACAACCAGGAGAATGAGAACAAAATAAAGCATGCAACAAAAGATCAGAGAGAAAGTGGTTGACATGCGAAACAGAAAAACAGAAGAGCATCAACACACATACAACTGGAGTCTGTCAAGCTAGCAAAACATGGAATAAAATGAATATTTAAAACTATAATTTAGGAAAACTTTCTGAAAATGTCAATACATATGTCAACTCATGATATACTCTTATTGACTATTAGATTTTAAAAATAAAGAAAAGCCTTTCAGGCCACCAAAGAATCAAATGATGAATAAGGATGAGATAATTGTATCTGAGGTTTTTATTATGCAGCAATAGATAACTAATACATATGGGTGCATGTACATTGCAGAGCAAGAACTCCAATGTCCTTAGGATCAGTAATTTAGGGATGAAGAGCAAGTAGGCATAGAGAGCTTCTCAGGATGAATAATATAAAGTGAGACCAACGTTACTAAGAAGACTGTAGGTTTCATGCAAATTTTGCTTCCTTGCAACACTTAACATTGGATGGGAATATACACAAGTGAAAATGTTATTTGAAATAGCCCTTTTCAGCACAAAGTATTTTTTTTAAATGTTGCACAAATGGAGACACTATCCTCAAGTATGGCATTTGCAATACTGCCAGAATTTACTTGGAGCTCAAATTGAGCTAAAATACCAGAGAAATGTGTTTTTTTTTCCTGTTTAGTTCTATAGTTGTGTCAAATTGATGTGTTAAAGCTATCAAGCTTCAAGTTTTGCAGAAGAGCCAATCATCGCTCATTTTGCTTTTAGTTGTGATGAATCCAGAAAGGACAGAGATTGAGTACAGTTATTTATTTATGCATGATTTATGGTTAGAGATATATTGGAATAAAAAGTGCTGCTTTTCAAAGCCTTAGAGACCATTATTGAAATAGATGATGTCTTTGAAGCCATGCCAAAGTTACTTGAAGTCGATGAAGAGAATTGGAAAAAAATATCAATAGTATGTCTTGATGGTGATCACAAATCCTGCATCTGAAATAAGTACTTTTTAATGGAAAAAGTTTTAAAACTTCATCTATTTTTTAGGCTATATGATGAACCTTACTGACAAGCAATTCAAGAGAGCATTTCAACCTTGCTATTCAGACAATAATTTTTATTTTTTAAAAAACTAAGTAAAACATCAATTATTTGCTTTGTTTCATGAAAAATTAAACATAGATTATTTTTCTCTTGATAACTTCAAGATAGCAAAGTCCTTTTGTTATACGTGAGGCTCATTGTCAAAGAGAAATTTGCTTGTAGTGTCCTGATGCCCTATTTTTGAAATCCCAGGGAAAAGACCATATGTGTCCTTTTAAAAAGTGATCAGATTTTGAGTAGAGTTTGTCATAGTTATTTATGAGATACATTTGAGCAATTCAATACACTGAAACTGAAAAGTATGTAAGCCAAATCATTTTTATTATATTGTACTCCAGGCATTTATGGTGTCATTTCCGCCAAAGATCCTGCAGTGGTTTCTGACACGTATATATTACGCTCCAGGATGGAACCTCTCTGGTTGGAGAAAGGAAACTTCCAAAACAAGGTATCCACCATAGACTAGATATTGTTTGGAATTTCCTTCTCTTTAATTAATTATAGTCTGAGGATGACACAATTAGAGGTGGAAAGAGACTAGTGGTGGAGATGTAACCACCACCCTCCCAAAAGGTAAGGATTTACCAGATATAATGTCCTAGGTCAGTGTTTCCTCAGACTTCTTGTGTTAATGCTAAATGGCTGAACACTAGAAATTTTGGTACAACACATGAAGCATTTCTCAAACATTTTTAAGTATTAGACTCTTTCTCAGAAATTACATAAGGTGAGGTTTCATCAACACACTTGGGAAATGCCTTTCTGGATGACAATGAGCTGATACATACAGAGCTTGGAAGAATGCTGTGACCCAAGAGTGAAGCAGACACCAATCAAGATGTCCAAGAGTAAAGCAATTGGAAGCATTCTGTACACCATTACTAAGGTTCGAATTTTGTGTCCCTCCAAAATATATATGTTGGAAGCTAACCTCCAAGATGATAGTATTGGGAAGTGGAGACTTGGGGAGGGGATTAAATTACAAGGGCTCCACCCTTGTGAAGGGAATTACTACCCCTATAAAAGGGCCTGAAGCACCTTGCCTGCCTCTTCTGCCACATCAGGATGTAGGTGGAAGGTGTTATCTGTGATAGATAGGTCCTGGCCAGATGCCAAATTTGCTGGTGACTTGATCTTGGACTTCCAGCTTCAGAACTGAGAAATTGACTTCTGTTATTTAAAAATTAACCAGTATAAAGCGTCTTGTTACAGCAGCTCGCATGATCTACAACAATCATATAAATACTTCCTGTGAAATAATTACTCAAATAGATTTCTTTCAGTGATTTTACTGAAATATTTGAAACAAAAATTTCTAATTCTAAGTAATTGGAGGTATAAAAGTAACTAGTTTCAGACAGAAAAGTGCTACATTATGCCTTCTTAAAATGACACAGAACAGTAAAATTACTTAAAGCAATTTATTTTCATCATAATATATCTTTAGTTGAGTTTCATAGATATCACATGTGTTTTTATTACTTCCTAGGTAATATATACTTTCTTTGATCCATCATTACTTAGGAGGATATTTTATAGTTTCTAAGGAGTTACTTCCATTATGCTCATGTTGTTATGCTGAGAGAGCATGTGACATATAAAATTTCCATTTTAAAATTTTATAAATTGTCTTTGGTCAGCCCTATGATTAATCTTTGTAACTACTTCAGTATTTATGAAGCAAATGTGTTATTTGTATTTGTAGGAGGATAAGTTTTCCGTGTATTTATTTGAATTGCTGGTGCATATTATTGATGGTGGTTGTATCTTCTAGATTCTTGCCTTTTTTGTTAAGCTTATTTTGTTTAGTTCTATGTCCATCAAATTCTGAAAATGGCATGCCACAGAAATTTATTTTTTAAAATCAAAATGTCCTTTTATTCATGTGAATTTTTGCCTTATATTTAGCTATGACCATTTTTGGGAGGAAAGAAAATTTCACTACTTTTCATCTCTTTATCCTGTTGACTGTTTTGATTTTAACTGCATTTTACATGTGGTATAATAACTTTGGTTTTTAAAAAATTTGTACAGTATCACTTTGTTTTAATTCTTTCCTATGTTTTTAAGTGCGTTCCTTGTTCTTTAATCTAATAGGTTGTTTCAGTAAAGGAATTCAGCCCATCTGCATTTAGGATAATCAATACTTCTCTGTATAATTTTATGTTTTCTATATGTTTTATTTTGTTATTTTTTTCTTTTTCCTTTAATCAGTCAATACATTTCTAGCTTTAGTAAGTTATTGCTAATTAGTAAGTTATAGTTATGTAGTAACTAGTCAGTTATTTTTCTCTTGATAACTTCAAAATATTTCTCTGCTTTTCAATTTTGTAAGTGGTTACTTTAGTTCCAAGAATTGTCACTGAACGTATACTATGTCTTATGTCTGATTTTGACCGCAATTATCGACTTGCTTCTACCAACTCGTTTTTTTACCCATCCCTTTTTACTAACAGCAAAATGAAAGGGAATAATTAGAAATGTTTTATTTTGTTATTCTCAACCTTTCTCTCATTTTTCGTCTCCAGATCTTGCTCATATAGTTTAAAATATTTAGTTCAAAACATCCAGTTCAGGCTATTACTAGGTTTAGCTTTCCTCTGTTCTAGAATTTCTCATTTAAAACTTTTCAATAACTCCCCACTTGTATTACTCCTATATGCGTACATGTCTGCACATGTACATGCAAACATACATTTAGATGATGTTAAAATCTTCTAACAGTTACTATGGGATAGACACCAACATATTACAGTGGACGCAACTGTGACCATGTATGCTTAGCCGTGTGTGTGTCATTCCTCTTATCCTTACTGGCATGTCATTCTTAACCTTCCTGTTTGAATAGTTAGCTGGCTAGTGTATTTTCTCAAGTATGTCTCTCAGTAGAGCATGTAGGTGAGGTAGCCTCAGGATCTTTGCATATCTGTGAATGTACTCATATTTAGTTTCCTTGTAGCTGTTAGTCTAGCTTGCTGTGTTGCAGTAAAAACTGTATGCTATCTGGTTCTTGTTCTCTTTCCTTTTTTAAGTAATTGCTTCTTTCTTGACAGCTGGAAGGAAAAAGTGATTACACAGTGAAGAAATTAGGGTTGGGGACTTCTTGAAAGGTTAGGCTGTGTCCAGGTCTCTAGTTTTCTCTTTAATCCGTGCTGTCTGGGACTGGAAAAGCTGCCTTACTGTTTAAACTTACCTTTCTTTGGGAAAAAAAAAAACCCTCTTGATTATTTGATTAATTTTATAGTTTCATCTCTTCCTTTCTCTTTCTCCAGAGCACCTATTACTGGTAACTCAGGTCACCCATGTCTGTCCTTCACGTGTCTCTGTCTTTTCCCTTGATGATTTTCATTGTTCTCCATTTGTGGCCCTGTGTGAGATATTTCTTGTGCAAGCTACGAAGTCTATTTTCAGAAATGACTATCTTCCCTTTCAGCTTATATATTAAAGGTGTCTGGAAGAAAGCTATGCTGTTTAAACCTAGGAAGAAGAGTTTAAAAAGTTGTCTAATTTTCACTCAACGCTGTATTTTCCAGGTTCATCCATTTTGCTAAAAATGACTCTAGTTTGCCATTCTTTATAGCTGAATAGTATTCTATTACATATAGATACCACATTTCATTTATCCAGTTATCTATTGACGGGTATACAGGTTGCTTCCAGAATTTAGCTATTACAAATTGTGCTACTATAAATATTGTTGTGCAAGTATCTCTGTAGTATGATGTCTTTAGCTCTTCGGGGAAGATACCTAGCAGGGGAATGGCTGGGTCATACGGGATTCCTACTTTCAGCCTTTTGAGAAATTGCCATACTGATTTCCATAATGGTTGTACCAGTTTGCGTTCCCACCAACAGTGTAGGAGGGTTCCCTTTTCACCACAGCCGCACCAGCATTTGTTATTGTTTGACTTCCTAATGATTGCCATTCTTTCTGGAGTAAGGCAGAATCTTAGAGTTATTTTAATTTGCATTTCTTTAATAGCCATAGATGTTGAACATTTTTTCATATATTTGTTGGCCATTTGTATTTCTTCTACTGTGAAGAATCTGTTCATTTCTCTGGCCCATATCTTAAGTGGGTCATTGATTTTAGGTAGTTTAATTTTTTTGAGTTCTCTGTATATTCTAGATATTATTCTTCTGTCTGAGGAGTAGCTAGCAAAGATTTTTTTCCCATTCTGTGGGTTTTCTCTTCACATTACTAACTGACACTTTTGCTGCACAGAAGGACTTTAGTCTAATGCAGTCCATTTGTTGATTCTTGTTATTTCCTGTGCAGTTAGGGTTCTATTTAGAGAATCCTTTCCTACTCCTGTGTCTTCAAGTGTTTTACCTATTTTGTCTTCCAGAAGGTTTAATGTTTCTGTCTTAATATTTAGATCTTTAATCCACTTCGATTTTAATTTAGTATGTGGTGAGAGATATGGGTTCAGTTTCATTCTTCTAGTTGTCTAATTTTGTCCTTGAAAGTTTTCTTATAGCTTCTGTACAGTCTTGCCTGAGCCTTCTGACCCCATTCCAGTGCTGTCCCTGCTTGTCTTGTGCTATGTCTTGCTCTGTCTCCTTTGTTCTGGTTACAGAGTGCCAGGTGAAAGAGATGTTCTTCTTCTTAGCCTGTTCATGACTTTGTCAGTACAATTGTTGGGTGAAATTTGCTGAAATCTCTCCAGCACTGCTAGGTCTATACCATTCTGGCTGAAAGGGACAATGGTGAACAAAATGGGGACCACTGTTCTTCTCTTGAGCAGGGATCAAGCTTCTGCCTAGGTCCAAAGACAGCCTCTCTTCCCATCAGGAACTAATAGTCATCATACTTCCTGCTCCTCTGCAAGTCCTACGAGGCCTGGCGGGTTTGGCTGGGCCTCCCAGAACCACATGCGATCGGGCTTCTTCAGGTGTCTAAGCTGTCCTGGCCCCGTGAGCTCCTGGTCTCAAACACACCTTCCAAGTATATCCATTGCACTGCCCTATCTCTTATCTTTCTCCAGAGAAGGAATTGTGAAAGAGGGAATCAGAGCCTTCATCAAGGGGCTGCTTCCTTAGAAGCTCAGTTTCAGCATATATTACTTTTAGGATTTAGAAAAGACCTTGAAATTTCCAACATCTCAAAGGAAAAGGGAAGGAGAAAGGAATAAAAGAAAGTCATGGAAAGTGCTGCTTGACTAAGGAAGACCAAGTATGCTGTGTGTCTATGTTGTGTGTGTGTGTGTGTGTGTTCGTGTGCATGTGTGTAGTGCTTTGTCTACATCATGCGGAGTCTGATATGGCTTCAACTCACACCAGTCTTCCATAAGCAGAAACCGTTTTCCTTGGCTGGCTTAGTCTCCCTCAGGTGCTGAGAGCTGCAGTTTCCTGAGGCAGTCAGGCCGCCTGCATCCAGAAGCCCGAGGGCTTCATCCAATCCTGCATCCCACGGCTGACTTTTGCTGTGATCCTGCATTAAGCCTGCCTTCCCTCAGTTACTGCAGGGTGTGGACCTGTGTTCCTCCTACCCATTTTGCCCTTGTGTCATTGGGGGTTCAGTGAAAATCAAAGCCACTCAGTGAGATATATACACTACAAGGTTTGTTAAGGGATGTAAATGTATCTAATTGTGGAAACTGGTCTGTTTGTGTGATGTTCTTCTTCATCTGGTGCTGAGGTCTAGGGTCAGCAAGGAAGGCAGCTGTACAGGAATGATGGACAGGAAAAGGAATCTAGGACAATTGGAGCCTGTGAGGACTGGCTGGAACCAAGGGCTGTGCTGGGATCCACACTGCTCCTCACTCCATTCACAACTGTAGCTTCGATGATGTCTTTCATCATGGAGCAGAATACTCAGTGGGCCCATGAGCCAGGGAAGCAGGAATAGGAGAGCCAGAAGGAGGCAGGAGCGGCAGGGCCGAGTCCCCATTAATTTTTCCACTATTTGCATCTAGTTTTGGTTGGAGACCATAAAAATACTCAGGTAGAGAGCTAATAAATAACTGTTCTGGTTTTAGGGATAAGATTAGGGAACAGTAAAAAGAGAGACAGGCACACAGTCTTTTGTAAGCTTTTCTCAACTAGTTAGAAACAGCCTCTTAGAAATGTCTACACACTTCTGCCTCTGGTGTTTACTGGGGAAATTCCTACATCGCTGTTATTTACAAAGACTGATAGGAGTTTATGAAAGGCTTGAAGACAGAAGTTTATAGAAGGCTTCATGTATTTGTCTGCATGCTAATTTTAAAATTTTTCATTCTGCTCAAAAACTTTGAGGAGTGGAGTTATCCTCAGGGTGCATTTGAAAGCCTGAGAAAGGAAGGAGTTGGAGTTTGTCTTTTAAAATAGTCTTCTGGGAAGGGTGCTGAGATCTTAGGAAAAATGTCACCAAACACCCAGAACCTTGTCTGGGGTTCAGCCAGAGCATCATCCCCTTTGGAGTAATGTGGGACTCACTCAAATAGTCATTCCCCAAAGCCCACTGCAGGAAGAAGATGCACACGAGGTTCTCATAGCTAGATGGAGGTGGACAAAGACATACTGATGATGACTCTAGTCTCAGCCGGAAGTTCCTGGATCCTCCCCAAGCGAGCCATCTATCTGGGCTGATGTCTCCCAGGAAACTCCAGAGAGGCCCTTTTTAAGCTCCCCTCCAAGAGCAAGCAGGTGAGATTTAGGGGAGCTGTGTGGTTTAATTGAAAGCCCACTGGGAAGGGAAGTTGAGAGGTGCCTGTGTGGAGTTGGCCATCTCTGCCAGGTCGTTTTTATCTTGTAAAGTGAAGGATCTTCATGATGCCCACCAACTCTAATGTGCTAAAGATTCAAAACTCCCAAAGCATTCACCATCTTCCCCAATTGTATTCAGCTTCATAGTCTCCATCCTGCCTTCATTTGAATCTAATGTTCGTAGTATCTCCGAGAAGTACGCAGGAAAAGGATTATGACTTGCACTCTCTTGAAGAAGAAATGAGTCTCTGAGATGATATGTTCAAGATTGCACAGCAGGAAATGGCCAGACCTGGAGTTAGGGTCTCTCCCGGCCCACCACAGCTATTCTGAGGCCTTCAGCTCTGACAATCCATAATTACATAGTCAGCCTTGAAACAGCTCGTAAGATTTAGGTCTACAGTATCCCCAAAAGACATGAGTTCTGAAGTGTGGCATTCAGAAGGTGATTGGATCAGGAAGCTCTAACTTCATCAGGTGAATCAGTCTATTGATAAGTTCCTTAGCTGAATGGGCTTATTAGGAAGTGGAGCCTAATTGGATGAAGCAGGTCACTGAGAGCAGGCTTTGAAGGGTATATTTTGCCCCCAAACCCCGCCTCTGGGTATCTCTTATCTCTGCTTTCTGGCTGCCATGAGGCGAGCAGGCTTCCTCTGCCAAGCCCTTCCACCACAATTTTCTGCCTCGCCAAAGACCAAAAACAATGATCATGGACTGAAATTGCTGAAATCAGAAGCCAGAATAAACCTTCCCTCCTCTATGTTGTTTTGCTGAGATATTTGGTCACAGCAATGAAAAACTGACTAACAACAACAAAACATCTATGGAGGGGTGACTATTTAGATGGCAAATGTGGCTTTTATGAGGAAGATGCCTCAGTACAAAAGCATTTGTGTAAAAGGAGAAGAGGAATGGGGCTTCGAATGTCTATGAAATAGTGATCTCTTGTCAGTTTATTAAATTCAGATTTATTGCTGACTCCCTGGCCAAAAACGTAACTGTTAGCAGCCTATAATATGGGGCAGAAATATGAGTTCTCAGTGAATCTGAGAAAAAATAAAGAGAAGAAACCTTAATGATCTGTCACTTGGAATAAATCTTAGTGGTCACATAAACTAAGAGGACAGGAATTTATATTGTTCCTCAACACTTGAATGACTAATGTGGTCAGAGTGGGAAGCCACAGAAATTATTTCTCTTAACAAGCCAGCACCTGTTTGCTGAAGTGGTGGAATGTCGCCCTGACGCCCTACAGTCAGGCTCTGGGTGGGCAGTAACCTCCTCACAGCTTGAGACACAGGTGGCATTGTCACCTTGTTCTGAGACTTTTAATTAGGTAGCTCCCAGGGGTTTTTTAGAAGGTTCTGAGTTGATAGGAAAGCAACCCTGAGAGGTTAGAGACTTTGACAAGGTGGGGCAGGACAGGAGCAGTTGCAAAGGGTCTCTTACGCCTTGCTGGCACTCAAGATTTTGCAGCATCAGAATTACCAGGCTGGAGTTCGCAAAGCCCTCAGGGAGTAGTTAGTACAAGACTCCATTTTTCGGATGACAAGACTGAGGTTTATAGCTTGAAAATAAGTGTCTCACTGTCACAGGATAGGAGGGTGGCATGTGTGGAACGAGAGCTCAGATCTCCAGTCCTTCTTTATTTGATGACAGCCCTTCTTTATTTGAAAGTCAATGATCATAAACCTGCAGTCCATTGCAATCAAAATGGGTGTTTCCCAATGAATGCTGCGAATGCATGATCCTGTTCTGACAATCCCATCAGGCTGCGCCTATGAAAAAGCATCACCGACCCTAAAAATCCTTGCAGATGTAGTGTGTTAGCATTGACACCGTGTTTTCACATATGGAAATCATGCTAAGCAAGTAGATTTTAGCTGCTCTTGACACAAAATCAAACAAACAAAAAATGGATAATGATATGAAATGATGAATATGTTAACTTGCTTCACATTCTTCTCGTGTAATCCTCACAACCACACTGAAAAGG
Organism: Hystrix cristata; assembly: GCA_004026905.1. Taxonomy (NCBI): domain Eukaryota; kingdom Metazoa; phylum Chordata; class Mammalia; order Rodentia; family Hystricidae; genus Hystrix; species Hystrix cristata. The sequence goes on along the minus strand of PVJO010003643.1, from coordinate 102,325 downwards.
AACACAGAATGGTTATTTTTATTCTTACTGTATAGAAGAAACCGAGGTTCACAAAACAAGAGTCTCCTAAAGAATTAATGTATCTTTCAACAAAGTCTTGTATGTATCATAGGGGGGTATTACTGGGTTAAGTTAATGGGCTAAGTCAACACTGTTGCTGGGTGCCACTAAGAATGTAGAGAACTCCCAGGTCTGACCCTGTGCCCTGAGAAATAGGGAAAAAGGAGGATGCCAGACTCCCCTGACCTTTTCTGGATTGGCTTGTGCTGTCTTTGTCTCCCAGAGTTCACAGAACCAGTTCCTAAAGGTTCAGTTTAATTAAAGGAAAGCCAGTTTTCTCCCCCTAAAAATAGCAACTCAGAATGTAATTTCTTTGTAAGAGTTTCCGGATCTGACTTTGGTGTCCTACTTTCTGTCATTATAAAAACCACTTTAACTATTTTAAAACCTATTAACCCAAGAGAGTACTTGTGGCTAAATTTTATGCTTCTATTCACTTATCAAGTTTACAGTATTTTATGAAGCAAGATTTCTTATCTATGTAGGTGTCTTTTATGTAGACGTATAAAAGTACCGTTTCCTCAAAGTGATATGTATCTAGCAATGAACACTTGCATTAAAATTTGGTGCTAGGGATCAAACTCAGGGCCTTATGTTGTGAGGCAAGCACTCTAACCACTGAGCTAAATCCCCAGCTCTTGCATTAAAATTTGAATCCCAGTCAGTTGTTACACATGGACACATCTGATCCTGAATAATTGTAGATGATATGTGTCAGTGATGGGTATTTTTTTATCTCATCCTTTGTAATCAGCTATTAATTTATGAACTAAAATTTGTAGGCTATATCCCAAGCAACCCAGAATGAAATGCTGCTGATCTGATGTATTCCAACCATACAGTGGGAGTAGGGGTTACCCAAGTAACATACAGAGAACTCAGTATGCCGTTGTGCGAGAGAGCAGAGACCTTTAAACTCTGACAAATACTAGATATATGGAAAAGCCAATGGGAAGACTTCCAGAGGCCTGCCACTTGAGCCCATCAAGAGTTTAAAATGCTGTAATAGTGATGACTTCATCCAATTATTCATTCCTCCATATAACACACAAGTGTGGAGTACTCACTGTGAGTCTGACACCGGGCTTTACTCTGGGGATATGACTGTGAACATTAAATAGTCATGCCCCCTGACCTCCTGGAGCATATGCTTTTGGTGAGGGAGGTACACCTGAAGGAATAACCACACATATGTATCATTCACTCTTTTGTTCTATTAATGGAATCCTGATATTGTTTGGGGTAACAATATGCCCAACAACACTACCCTATTTTCCAGCCTCTCTTGCTAAGGGTAGTCATGTGATCCATTCTAGCCAACAAGATGTAAGTATTTCAGTAAAGTTTTACTTCCTAATATAGGTATGATCCCTTCCATCTTGTCACTTCCTTTCCCCTTTTTCTCTTTTCTCCTTTCCCCTGGAATACAAATGTAAGGATAGAAGTGAGCAGTCACCTGGCAACTATGAGGTAGCCATGCAAAATTGCTACATGAGAAAAAATAATCACCTATAATCTGGTTAAGCATGCAATAAATACTTGCATCTCTCTCACACACAACCGTGTGCCGTTCTTACCGATACAGTCACACATATATTGGATGTGAGATTACAAGTTCAGAATTCTCTGCAAGGCGATAAGAGCCCAGAAAGGAGAGCCAACAGTGTCAACCGGCAGGGGTTGCAAATCCCATCTAAAAGGGCTGGCCAGTCAAGTCTGGTCCAATTATCTATGTTTCAAGAGCTCCCCAGTGTAGCTAGCATGTGGGTTGTGGTCTGTATACATTCTTCCCATCTTCCATCCGAGGGCACTGTGGGATGGAGTCTGCTCCTCATCTGCCCACTTACTGACAGGGCTCTCACTTATGAGATGGAAGTGGCCAGTGTGAGTGGAATCTCCTGTGTAAGGGACACAGGTCATTTGCCCTTCTTTTCATTTTACAAAGTCTCAAAGTCGAGACAGAGAGGCAGAAAACACACACAACAAAAGCTAAAGGAAAAGGTAGATTTTAAACGGGTCCCTGAAAGCTGGTGCGGGAGGCGATGGGTAGCTGTCTGGTACAAAGGGCCCCCGGGTGGAGGGCCCAGCAGGCAAAGGCCAGGGGGTTCAAATGGGCTGAGAAGCAGCTGAGAAAAGAACAATGGAGCCCGAGGACCTTCATACTTTCTAAAGAATGGACTGGAACTTGATCACTGGTCAGAGGAAACAGGGTAAAAGGTAGAGTGCGAGCGAGCGTGTGTGCGTGGTGTTCGTGCTGAGGGTGGCGCGGCGGGCCAGGGAGGCATTCGGTAGACACTTCTCCGACGGGGCCCTAAGCTGGGGGATGCGGAGCCTAGGGTTGAATTTTTACGGAGCACCATTTCCAAGGCCCAGGGGCCCAGAGCTAGAAGCTGCTTGCAGCCCAGGCCTGGAGGAAATCCAGCTCAGGCTGCCTCCCCTCCTCCCAGAGCAGCCCGTCCGCGGCACGCCCACCCTGCGCAGAGCTTCCCGCACGGCGTGGCAGGGCCACGGAGAAACCGCTCCGGGTAATGAGACAATTAGCTCCTTGCGTTCTTCCTGCAGGAACAAACCCGGGCCCCCGTGGCATCTGTCCCCTCCTGTTCCTCCAGCTGGCCTCCTTGCCACGCGCGGCCCTCCCCGGAACCGAGCCCCTCCGCCCGCCGCCCCGCTCCCGGCCCACGCGCGCTCGCAGCCGGGCAGGAGCCAGAGGCTGGCAGGGCGGCGCGACCGACGCCGCCGCGCGCCCCTGAACTGAGCGTCAAAGTTCTCCCGCGGGGTTGGCAGCCGCGTCTGGAAAGCTGCTCCGTAGCCGAGGCAGCATATGGCCGCTGACAGAGCAGCTGCCGGGGGAGAAGCCGCTGAAAGGAAGCCTCGAGGGATAAACACGAGGAGCGGCGGCCCCCGCGCACCAGCGCTGGGCGCCCAGCGGCCCACCTACTCGGGAGAGTGGTTTGGGGCCGCTGCGGCAGAGCTCCTTTGCGGTCCCGCCATCATCCCCATCAACTACGTGAGAATAGCAGCTGACATGTGCTGAGCACTTACGTGCCAGGCAGCTCTGGAAGCTACTTTAGGTGCATTCTTCCACGTACTGTATTCTTTCAAAGAGCTCTCAGAGGAAAAACTGTTCTTGTTTCCATTTTGTAGACTGCAAAACGAAGCTCGAGAGAGCTGAAGGATTTCACGGAACTGGCGGACGGTCCAGATCTAAATCCAAAGCCTTCACTCTGCATCATCCTTGGGGCTTCTGGCTGCAAGACCAGGGCACAAGGGTGATGACTGAGGTGCAGGCGGTATCATGCACAAAGCAACAGGATATTCATTCTCTCGTTTAACCTTCAGGGAATAGTGGCAGGTTGCAGTCACCTCTGTACTCTCAGCCTCCAGAATAGGGTGTGACACAGTGGATGACATGGGTAATACACGAAAAACTGATCAGCCCTGCGGGAGCTGCATTTAAGTCCATTTTGCAGGTGGTAAAAGGCTTCCAGGAGGGTTATGCTTAAGACCTCCTCATCAACGTGGTAGATGGGAGGCTCAAACTCTGATTCAGACCACAGGTCCTGTCCTGTCTCCGTCTGACCCGTGCCGGACCAGGTTAAGTAGGGAGAAGTTGTTTGAGTTGGAGGTAGATGGGTGGAAGGGGAAAGAACATAAAGTCACAAGTGTGATTTATTTTAAAGGTAATTGCTGGAATCCTAATACATCCCTGGGCCAGAGAACTTGGAGACTATTGTTTCAAAAACGTCTAGATTGGACAAAAAGGTGTTCTCCCCGCCCCTCCCGCTTGTCGGTAACCCGATCCCCAGCGGCCCCAGGAAGCTGTGGGTCAGTCCCCCTCCCTCTGTCAAATGCCATTTCCCCAGGTGGATCAGTCACCTCATTTGGGAATCTGGATCTTCCAGACATGGAGACAGAAATCAAGACGTCCATTCATCACACTGAAAGCTGATACCTGACAGAGATTCAATCCCATCTTGCTGCTGGAAACTTGGAGCGAAATGGAGCGGACTAATTTTCTCAGGCACTAAGAGGAAAAGTTCCCAAGTATCAAAGACAATACCATAAACCAAATGAATGGCATCACTAGATCATTCCACTCAGGCCCTTCCATCTCGCTTCCAGAGCATGACACTGGATGATTTCTCAAATGCATCTTTCACGAGATTATTGCAAGCATGAATTCACGAAGCTAGGAGGGACAGGGAAAATAAATACACAAACTTGGCTTCCTTTCCAGCTAAGGATGAGCTGAGAGCCTAGAGGAGGTCAAGTTCCTGTGTGGGCGTTGCTGAGCAGAGTAGTAGGGGAAGGATGAAAACTGGACTAGCAAAGAAAATGCTAGATTACTAACACTTTGTAGAATTGCATTCAGGACGTTGAGTCCTTCAGGGTGCTGGAACACTCTGAGGGACAAGAACAGAAGCCTGCCACACCTGGATTGCAAACACTTTTAAAGGCCCACTAGACCAGAGGCACTTTCTCTCCCTTCTTTGTCTAAACTGTGAGCAGGGATACTCTGAATTGAGTTCTCATGAGCAGAGAGAGGAATCAGATTTCCTAGTCCCCTCTTGATTTACCATTTCCCTGCCTTTCCGGTCTACCCTCAACTTCATCTGATGCTCTTTGGCCTCTGGACATTAATTTACGCTGTTCTTTATGCCTGGAATACACATCTCTCTTTGCTGCCTACCAAACTTTTATTTATGCTTAGAGGCCCAGCTCAAGACTCACCCTTTGTGTGATAGCTTCCTTGATTCTCCCAGATCAGTCAGTCACTCTGCTTGGGATTCCCACATTGCACATTCTTCTACTTATCATATTCTATTTTCTTTCTTAAAGAGTTTTTTCCCACATTAGGTAGAGAGGAAGACTAGCTTCCTAGTCCCTTACAAAGGCCCCAGGCCTGGGTAGCTTCTGGTGCTTGGTAGCTGATTCCTTTTTAATGCACAGTAGGCCACAGTGTCTAACCTGTTGGCAACCAGCAGTGGTCCCTCTTCAGTTCTTCCAAGCTCAGTCAGTGTTGCTGAGTCCCTGTTGTCCAAGTGGGACCAGAGCAATTCCTGTCAGTCCATTCTGGCTTCTCAGTCTTTCCTGCCATCAGCTATGGATTTGAGGCAAGTTGCTCAACCTCAGGCTCTGGTATTTGTAGGTAATAAAGTTGCTCACTTTACAGAGTGGTTAGAAGGATTAAATGAGATGCTATTTATTTACCCTTGTATTATTTATACTTTTTTATTGGAGAATAACTAACATAGACTGAAGTGCATGAATCTTATCTGTTATCTCTGTGGTTTTTTAATGCATGTTGACACCTGGTAACCACCATCCTGGTCAAGATACAGAGCTAAATGAGATTTGAAAATCTGACCTAAGCTCACAAACTGTAAAGCGCTGAAGAAATGTTGATTTTGACTACTACCAGGAGGTGGAGCCTCTTTCCCATTAAATTCCTCTCTTATAACCTCTAGGTTTCTCAAAATCGTAAGCACCAGTCGCAACCACCCTAGCAAATTGTTGCGGTGCCAGGACCTCCATACTCCTACTACAGAGGGGCCACAGAGACAGAGGCCCACCTACCTCTGTTGACATCCACTTTTCCCAGCACCGTCGCTCTGGGGCCTGTGGTCCTTGGCCCTGCCCTGGATAGTGGCAGGATGAAACCGCAACCTGGAGCCATAAAAACACTGCTGTCCTACAGCTCTCATTTGATTCAGAGGATCTGCCCTGTGCACCAGACCTGGGTAGAGAAGGGGCTCAGATCCTTCGCTTCCTGGGCTGGGGCCTCCAATGGGGCTGGCAGACATACCTGAGGGAGGAGGCTCACCGAGTCAAAGGTTATGATCTCCACCTTCCCCACTGTGAAACTTCTGGAGGAGTCCCAGGCTCCTTTCCAGAGACCACCACTCCTCTGGGCTGTAGCCAGCCTCTGTACTTTACCTACTAGTTTTTCCCCTGGGTACTCCATGGCCCCCCAAATTGAGCGAGCACCTGAGAAGTCCACCTTCTTCCCTCTTAGACCCGCTCCCTCCTGCGGCTTTCCTGCCTTCTTCATTCTAGCACCATTAACCCCTAAGGGTCCCCTCAAAGCCACCGCTGAAGGCCCATGTCGCCCTTGCTGAGGTCCTTTCTTCTGGACCTTCTCTCCTGCCACCTCTGCTGTTACCTCTAGAAACCCTTAAACAGCTGAGCCTTCTCCCTGGCTCTCTGTCAAAGCTGGAATCCACTCCTCCACTTCCTGCCATTTTTTTTTTATTAGTAAATGTTCGAAGTACATAATGTTTACATTCTTTACAGGGAGTTGGTACATGTACATCACACATCTTAGTTCCTTTTTTCATCCCCTTTCCCTCTCCCTCCCTCCATCTCTTGATCCTCTTTCCATTTGAGAAAGATCTATCTCCCTACTTCCTATTATGTATCTTATATTTTGCTCTTTACTTATATTTTGGGTTTCTCATGTAAAAGAAACCATGCCATATTTAAATTGTGCGTTTGATTTATTTCACTTACATTATGGTCTCAAGATACATCCATTGTCCAACAAATGAAAGTTTACCTTCCTTTATGGCAGAGTAGTACTCTATTTTGTGTAAGTAAATAACATACTTTCTTCATCCATTTATCTGTTGATGGCTATTTCCAAGATTTAGCTATTATGAATTGTGCTGATAGAAACAAGGGTCTGCATGCATCACTGTAATATGATGCCTTTAACCCTTCGGGAAGACAGCTAGGAGAGGAATAGCTGGGTCCATTGGTATTTCTAGTTTTAGTTTTGTGAAGAATCTTCATACTGATTTCCATAGTGGTTGTATCAGTTTATATCTCTGCCAACAATGTAGAAATGTTCCTTCCCCTGACCCCACAGGATCTTGAAGAAAAATGGCTCTGTCTCCAGAAGCGCCCCATGCCTTTGGTTGTATGTTATTTACCTCTTCTGCTTGTTGACGACCACTATCCTTTACAGAGCCTCTGTTAAGGGCTGCTGGACACAGCCTAACTTTCTTACCTTTTTATCTCCCTGTCTCCTAGTGCCTAGCACAGGGCCTGGTCCCTGGTCGTGGTGAGTGGACAGATGAATGCAGCATTAATATCTAGATGGCATCAGTAAGGCCAAAGCCATGGAGCTATTCATCATACTTTCAGAGACCCAAGCTTTTTCTAAAAGGCCAGGACATGCTAATTCAAGTGGGAGATTTGAGAGTCTTGCCCCATTCCCTCCATCCCTGATCCCGTCCCCTAGTTGAAAAGGGCAGATGCCTGACACTGTATGCAGCTCAGTGCTGGAAAATGCTGAATCTGGAGAAACTTTGTCATAATTACCTACCTGCTTGAAAGTACAAACTATGTAATTTGTCTTTAAGTGATCTTAAATTAATATAAATAATGAAGTATGCTCAGAATACTCAAGTACTGGTACATCCAATTGAAAACAATTAAAATTAAGATGGATTTATTAGTATTGTGACTATTATTGATTAAAATGGTAATGATAAATAAGGGGAAATGTTAAGTACAACAGGGAATCGGTAATATTTCTTCAAAGTAATCATTTTGCTGTGACTACCCAATTATTAGTACATTTAATGTGTTATTCAGCGCAATTAATTACCCACTTTGCTTCTGGGAAGGCACTAGGAAAAATTGCTTTCTGCCTGGAGTGGTGGCTGGGTTGCTTGGCAGAAGGACAGGGGCCTCTATGGTGGGGACTGTGCTCTTTGTGGCTCCCGGCAGCTCACAGAGGCTGCAGACGCCATTGGGGAAGAAGGGACGCAGCCATTCTGGTTCTCAGGCTCGAAGATAGTCGCTTTTGTAACCATGAGGGGTGCCGCGAAGGGGGCTGGTGGGTGGAACCAGACAACCTGGCTGGAGTCTTGGTGGGATACCGCGTAGTGCCTGATGGTTTCACATCTCAGCAGTTCATTTCTCTCTCGTTAAATGAGAATGCAGCTGGGCTGCAAAGATCGCTGCGAAACGGATCTGTTGTGGAGCAGATGCTCAGGGCCACGGTGACTGCTTGTCAGGAGACCCAGGCCTTGCCCCACACTTGGTCTGACTTTGGGATTTGTTTTGGGTTCTTGTAAACAGCTTCTGGGTGTCGCCTCTGCCTGCCTGTCATAGGTCCCTGATATTTTAAGGCTGTGTGAATGTGGACGGTTGTCCACCTGCCCTCTACCTCCACTCTGTCCCATTCCCCCTGCTCTGGGTTATACTGTCCACAAGCCTCTTTCCTCCTTTCTTTGCTGTGAAGAATGTTAGAGGAGTGAGGTGATGAAACAATAATCGTTGGACACTTTTACAAAGCTCTTGCCTATTTGTTTTCTTACTTGTTTGTACAGTTATTCTATTCAGTTTCATTCCACCATTATACAAACAAGGTGACTGGGGACTAGCTGGGGAAAGTAGCCGACTCAAGGTGATATACTTCAGAAAGGGTAGCCGGGGGACTCGAACTCAAATTCTCTGACGGTGAGAGCCATCTCCCCCGCTTCTAGCTTTCCTGCATGTCTGCCACATCTCTTTATCCTCGGAGCCCCCAGCTTCGAGCCTCCCAATGCCAAGGGTTTACTGTACTGTCTCATAAAACTAATTGCTCGTTTTTACATAAAGGGCTTTATTTTACGAGCTCCAAATTGCCCAAATTAGATTTTATTAAGCTCGCATGTATGATTTTCCTTGTTTTTTATTAAAATTAAATTCATTCCTTTGCTATTTGCAAGGGGGTTTGAAATTAGGATTGCTTTGTATCCACGGAAACACAGGGAGAATCTTATATGTGATCAGACCTTTACTCACAGAGTGAGAAAAAATGGCAGCTGGTAATTAGGTGCGTAATTCATAGGCAAGTTCCCAGAGCACAATGGCTGACTGTTCAGGACGGCTCCTCTGTGTGGTGGGGAGGGCATGCAGGATGGCGGGCGGGAGGACCCGGTGTCGTCCTGGTTCTGACCCACACCCATTCTGTGGCCTTGAGAAAGGCCTGTCTCTTGTTCTGGACCTCAGTCTAGCCATCTGTAAAATGGAGGATTAAGGAAGTTAGGCACGGCACAAAGGTTTTATGCCATCTTTCAGTTCTGTTCCTTATAACAAATGGCTGTAACATTGAGACAGGAAGAATTTCAATGTCATGCCTGGACTCAGCGGAAAAATGTATTTTGATTCACTACATTATTCGGCAACTGTTAATTGATCCACTGCTATTGGGGACTCTTCTACACACTGGGCCTAGGTGAACAGATCAGAAGAGGTTCTGGGGTGAGCAAACAACAAGGGTAACAAGCCCAGAAACAGACAACTAACCAAATTAGTTTCAGCAGTGATGATAAGATAGAAGATAAATCAGAAAACAGAATGCCAAGTGAGGTTTGGAGGTCCAACCTCCTCTCTGTGGAGGTGCTATTTGGCCTGAGGCTGAAGGACAAAAAGCATCCAGGAGGACAGCAGGCTGCAACCGAGATGCAGATCACAAGAAAGAATGGAACTTGGCACATTTAAGGAACAGAGTTGAGGCTGATGTGGCCGGTGGCGTGGAAATGCCAGCCGGTGGCTAGATGGGGATTTCTTAGCTGTGTCTGCCATTGGTGGGGGAGACAGAGTGACGGATTTGCAAACCTTGGGCTAAATGATCCGGCAAAGACTGTTCAGGATCTTTCTCACAGGAGCCCCTTCCTGGTGCGGAAGTGCGGCCCCAGGAGGAGGGTGTGCGAGGCAGAGGAGAGTCCCTTGGGGAGGAGTGTACATTTGAACTGGTCTTCAAAGGATGTTCGTTTCCACCCCAAAGGGTGCCAGGCCGCCTCCCTTGCCTCTGTTTGGTCGTGCGGTGCGTGGGGTGCACTTCTTCAGTGACTTGGCTGGGCGTAACCTGGTGTGGGTAAGGAAGGCAGCGCGCGATTCAATAACCACACAGTCAGTGTAACCAGGCTGATTCAGTTGTTCCAAGCCGCAGTTTCCTCATCTTTAAAATGGCCCGGAAATAAAATTTATACCTCAGAGTTTTGGAGAATTCAGTAATACATTACCAAAGAGAATTTTCTAAATTGTGATACCAGCATTTTTATACTTATAAAATACTATTAGTAGCATTTATATTTTTTGTTATTATTAGGATATTCCTGATACTCTTCCCTAAGAAAAACTTGATTTTTTTTTTGAGCATAAATTGTTACAGCTTTCATGGAGAGCAAGCAGCAGAATAGATCAATGGCCTAAAAAAGTGTTTGTTGCTTTTGCCCAGGAAAATCTACTTAGACCTTAACAACACTGACAACAACAAAATAAGAGGACTTCTGCTTCTGGTTATGAGGGAATGGCTTCTAGGAGCCTAATCCTTCTGCTAAGAACCAGAAATGCTGAGGAGATACTCAAGAAATGTGTATATTCATTCAGTGGAAAAAGTGAACTATTGCTATAAATCAAAACATGGATGAATTTCACAAGCATGTGGCCAAAAAAGAACCAGATGCAAAATCTATATGATTTTATAATTGAATTTACGTAAAATTCAGATATGTAATTACATAGAGTTGATGTATATATGAGATCTATAAAAACATATGTAAGACATAAATCTATGAAATATACTGGTGAATATATAATTTATATTCATATAATGTAAATAAGCAACTATATAAACAAAACCTGTGTATTTGAATTCACATAGAATTCAATCCGTTGGTGTTCAAAGTTAGGATAATGCTGTGGGTTGGATCACCAATGTCCCACAATAGCCCGGTGCTAAATGCTTTGTCCCCAGCACATGGCGTTATTGGGGAGGGCTGGAATCTTGGTAGGTGGGGCCTAGTGGAAGGACGTTAGGTTATGGGGGGAGCCCCTTTTCTTCCTCTCACTTTGCTCCCTTGCTTCCAAGAAGATGTGAGCAGGTTGCTCCTTGCACACTGTCTGGCATGATCTGCTGTCTCTCCAAAGGCCAAAAGCAGCTGGGCCAAGTGATAGTGGACTAAAAGCTTTGAAACTGTAAGGCACAATAAAGCTTCCATTTTTGAACGCTGCTTACCGCTGGTATTGAGAAGTGACCAACACGGACAGTATTACCCTGAGGGAAGCTGTAGTCACTGGATGGGGGCGCCGAGGGGACTGAGACTGGTTGTTTTCTGTTTCTTGATCTGGGTGGTGGTTCTGTGGGGTGTTCACTGTGTGAAAAGTCATTAAACTGTACACTTCTGATTTTTGCACTTTTCCATATGTATAGTTTACTTTGATTCTTAAAAGTTTGACTAAATAAAAAAGGAAGTAATTGAGTATGTGGATAAAGATATGTGGATAAATATATTAATTGCAGCAGCATCATATAAAAGTAAAAAATAGAAATGATCTAACACTTCAAAAACAGGGAATATTTAAATAAAGTATGCTAACGACATTGTCTTTAAGTGGTGTTTTAAAAGACTTTTTAAGCCTGTGGGAGAATTTTAATATTTCGATCCATGTCTGTGTTGTCTGGTCTGGAGGGGACCCGACACTCTTTTCCCGGTCCTTGGAGTCAGCCCAGATGAAAGTCAAAGGCAAGAAGAGAAACATTTTCCTGCAGTTTACCAAACTGCTTTCGCCACAAGTTGTGAGTACACCATGTTATTATTCAGAGTTGGTCTAGTAATTCCTTCCCTCCCTCTTTCCTCTCTGCCGCCCACCTTTCCCCAGGCCACTCGCACCAGACTCCATGCAGCTGTTCTAATGACACTCAGATCCGGGGGAAGCTTTGTAATTACCTGGTGCAAGAGCTTTGTTATGCTCCAGTTCAAGCCACCTTCTTCCTCCTTCGAGGAAGACAGTGGGGTTGGAGGAAACTTTCCCAATTTTCTGTGATGAATTTTTATTACTTTGATAATCAGAAAAATGCAAACAAAGTTCCTTATGAGTCAAGATCAAGGGTGCTCAGATACCAAGGTGCTGTGCTTACAAATCAGCTGGGCTCCTGTTACGAAGCAGGTTCTGCCCGAGTAGGTCCAGGTGGAGCCTGCGATTCTGCACTTCCAACATGCTGTCAGGGCATGGAGGCTGCTGGGCCAGCAGATGTTGATGTGCTGAGTGACAGAGGAAGCTGTGGCCCCGCTCCTTGCTCCTCGCCTCCTGTCCCCCAGTGTCACATGTCTGCACACTTATCTGAATGTGTAGTGTAATGATGACTAGTAAGTTTTTAAGCAGGTTGGTGTTTACACATGCATCTAAACACAGCACTTTGGCAGTTACTTTTTTTTTTTTTTTTACTTTTTGCGGTACTGAGGATTGAATAATTCAGGGCCTTGGGACTGCGATACATCCTCATAGTTTTCTAAAAATTTGAGACAGGGTCTTGCTAACTTGCTAAGTTGCCCAGGCTGGGCTTGAACTTGCAGTCCTCCTGCCTCGGCCTCCCAAACTGCTAGAATAACAGGCACATGCCACCACACCCAGATAGGTGGTTACTTCTTTGTAGAAAGAATTTGCAGATTCGAGTTCCTTTGCTCTTCGAATTCATGGAAAGAGAGGCGTCAAGAGACCAAGGTTTACCAGCTATGTCAGAGACTCAGCCCGCTCCTTTGTAATTGATGGAGTTTTGTATAAATTGTTTGTGAAGAAGGGTTTTCGTGTTTCATAACTAGAAACATGGGTTTGGGTTACCCAATATTCACTGGGCAGCCTACTTCGGGTGTTTATTGGGATTTGAACATCAGAAGGGAAAGTGGCTGAATGTCCTAGTACTTCCTGATTATTACGAGTCTCAGCCAGCTTTCTTTCCCAGTTCTATTACAAATTCAAAGTCTATGGCAGGTCTTCTTGGTAGGAGGAACAAGAACACATTGGAGCTACAGTTGTGTACTATTTGCTTTATTATTTGGAACCACAGAATCAGGCAGAGGGGGAGCGAAAAGGGCTCTTAGAGGCCCCTTGTCTCTGCTTCTGAGAGCTGCTTTGTACAGACCTGGAGCGGTAGGGGATGGGGGTTCCCAAATTCAACGGGGTCACAAACTTTTGCTTTTACAATCTGCTCTGGAGTCTTCCGAGAAACAGCTCGTCTCCAAACAAACATTTCATGGACAGGACACTTTGCCTCCCAGGCAGCTCCTATAATTAGGTAGGTCTGATTGGGACTTCTCTCTGGTAGGTGGGAATATGATTCCCTGTGGCCTTTACCTGTGGTCCACACCATGGTTTAAACCAGGTGCATCCACACTTCCTCAATGACAAGCTTCCCTGGGATGCTTATTTAAAAATCCAACCAACTCCACAACACAGAGTCCCGCGTCCCTCCTGGAGACTGACTCAATGGGGCTGAGATGGGGTTTGGAACTTAAAAAAAAAAAAACAAGATTAGTAGCTGCGCTTACTCTCCTGAGGCATATGGGATCAGGGGAACAGGTCTTTGGTACAAAACTTCGGTCCTTAGTCTCAAGGGAAAAATCCATTACTGGAAGTGGCAGGCATAGGATGATTTATTTGATTTTTACTAACTGCCAGGTTGTATTTTTTTCACCTGAACGTAAATATGTTTTAAAGTGCCCCATCTTTGCGATTATAAAAAGGGCTAAAACCAAAGCATAGGATTGTTTATATACAATATTAAGGTATAAAAATAACCTCCAAACATAGTTGTGACTAATAGTAGCAAAGTTGAAATCAGTGTACAATATTGAGATAAATGGAATGACTTTCATTTTAAAAGTCTGTCAGAACTACAAAACACCCATATCCTTCTATCCAACACTCTTAGCATTTTAAAGTAAATAATTCCATATGAGGTAAGTAAGCCTTAATCATAAAAAGCCTTGCAGAGGAATTATATGTAATTGCAGTAAAATTATGAAAAAATTCAATATTTCAGAATACAGTATTGAGTAAATCTGGGCATGACCATGGAATGCACTACGAAGCTATTAAAATAATTAGAAAACCTATATATCAATGTGCACAAACACTTGTGTCAGTCAATGTAGGCTGGCAGAAAAAAGTTTGATCCATTTATAAATTTTTTTGGTATATGACTTAGAGAAGAGAACAAGGAAAAAGCATACTTTTGTTAAATGATTATTTGCTTAGTAAATATACATTTATAGTAATGTCATTGACGTACTGTTGCAGACAACAAAGCCAATGGACAATTCCATTCCAAAGAAGGAGAGACCATTGAAGGCTGCCCCATTTACAGAACTCTAGAGTCTTCCCTGGATGGAGGGAGGGCCCTTGGGGTCACTGGGCTCTATCTCTGAAATGTCCTAAGGATATTTATTTTAGTAACCGTAACATAATGCACCCTGGGCTTTCCTTGTCTTCTGTAAGTGGTAAACAACTCTGCAAGTTTTTCTCAAACTTTTCATCTACCTCTGGGAGGGATCCAAAGTGGGGGGGGTGGTTGGAGAGGGTGGGGGAGGCAGATGCTCAAGTGCGCATCTAGGCAAGCCAGACTTATCTCAAATTTTGTTTGTTCAGACCGAAATTCTTTTGTTCAGAACAGATTGGCACCACTTTCTCAAAATTTGCATTGGAGAACAAAGATTCATGTTTGAGTAAAAACAAAGAAAATAGCACAGCTTGCTTCTCAAAGGTTCCTCCTGCCCCCTCTCCCGCCCACTCGGAGTCTCTATTTCTACTCCTCCAAGGCAGGGAGCCTGTCCTATCTGGTCAGGGACCGTTTCCGCCTGGAGACGCAGCAGTGCCTGAGTGAAGGCCTCCCGCATAAAGGCCTCGGGGCAGGGACTTGAGAGCTGCTCTAGGGGCTGGTACAGGCATATCAGGTTTCCTCACGGTTGGGTCTGGGACAAGGTTCCTGAGCACCACGTTTATCAGCTTCAAGTCTGGAGAAATGGAATTAGTGGTACTTTGGGATGTGCTAGATTTATGAAGAAAAAGTGTATGTCTTTTAGTCATGAAGTCTATATTCAGTTTTGGTTTTGCCTCTTATTTGCCATGAGATTTAGGACAATTGCATTTCCTTTCGGGACCTCAGTTTCCTCACTCATGAAATGGGGTGATAATCTTTGTTTTGCACAATTCACTAGGTTTTTGTAAAGTTCATTTGTATACCAGATGAGAAGGTACTATACTTGGTAACTGCAAAATATTAAACATGTTAAGTATTTTAATAACTAGAAACAGAAGGCGATATTGTATTTTTGAATTTTGTTTGGGCATCTTTAGTATTGATTCCTATAGGCTCGTAGTTCTCTAAAGAATGAATTACAGGCTGCCTCGCATTGAGCTTGTGTTACAAGTTAAACTCTGTTTCCATCTAGACCATTTGGGGGTGGGAGACAGGTGAGGGGTGAGAAGCAAGCACTGAGTGTGTAAAGAGGATGTCTGTCCCTTGGCCAGACCTTGGCTTTTGTTTGAAAGATTTGATTTATCTGTAAAGAGGGAATATGGAAGCCAATGACATAGATGATAGGAGGGCACATGGCACTCTCTGGTGAGAATGCTGAATTGGAAGTGTTTGGGATGGACTGTATAGACCATAAATAGTAACTATCTCCCTGCTTATCGATAGTACTTTGGAAGGATTTTAAGTTTTACTACACTATAGACCACTGTGATGAACATTCTTGGATACACA
This sequence comes from Hystrix cristata, assembly GCA_004026905.1. Taxonomy (NCBI): domain Eukaryota; kingdom Metazoa; phylum Chordata; class Mammalia; order Rodentia; family Hystricidae; genus Hystrix; species Hystrix cristata. The sequence continues at coordinate 86,721 of PVJO010003643.1, read as the reverse complement.
TACATAAGCTTGTACAATGAGTTGTGTGGAGCACACAAACAAGTATTTCTTTTGGAAAGAGCCCTAGAAGTGAAATAGTTCAGTTAACTGATACGTGCATTTTAAATTTTGATGGCGTTTTTGAATGGCCTTCATTGGTTAGCTTTACCAGTTTCCACTCACAGTGGGTATGAGAATATCTGTTTTTCCACATTTTTGTCAACACTTGTCATTAATCTTATTATTTATGTGCCAAGTAATTCTCTTTTCCCTCACTGATTTTGAGATGCTGCTTTGTGTGCTTATTAATTGTGTTTATATTTTCTGTTCTGAATTGCCTATTTACTTCCTTTACAAGTTTTTTGAGTTATCATTTTTCTTTTTGCCTTGTTAGACATTCTATGTGTTCTGAATATTAATTCTTTGCCTGTTAAGTATGTTGCAAATACATTTTATTGGTCTTTTTAACCTGGCTTATGAAGTATTCAGATGTATATAAGTTTTACAATTTTTTTTGTTTGTTTGTTTATTTGAGACAGGTCTTTCTATGTAGTCCAGACTGGCTTTGAACTCACTATGTAGCCTAGGCTGGCCTCATACTAGCAGCAATCCTCCTGCCTCAGCCTCCTGAGTGCTGGGATTACAGGCATGTGTCACCATTTAAAAAGTTCACCTTTTCTCTTTACCTATATTCTAATATTTTTATGTTTTTGCTTTTAAATTTACCTAAAGTTTATTTTCTGTGGCTGAATGATGTGAATCTATTATATTCCTATTTTTCCCTTCCCCAAATGAATAACTTATTTGTTCACTACCACTTATGAATTACTCTATTGTTTCTTCACTAATTTGAATTACCATCTCTAATATATACTTAATTTTCATATACACTTGAGTTTATTTTTAGGTTTATTATGCTGGCCTACTGATCAATTTGTCAATATCTGTATCAGTACTAGATGATTTTAATTACTATAGCTTACAATGTGTTTTGACAGCAGGTAAGAAAAGACTAGAACAAAAATGTTGCTGAATTTATATCAGAATTGCATTGGTGCATAAAAGTAGGGGAAAATCAGCTATTTTCAATACTAAGTACTGAATTCTCAGCCAGGGATATCGTTTATTATTTCATTTATTTTGGTGTTTGTATTATTCAGTAAAGTTCTTTAGTCATTTTAAAATATATCTCACACATTAAAAATTGTATTTATTTTCTAGGAGCTTTTGAATCTTTTAAAATTTGGATCTTTTAAAAAATTATTGTTAAATTAATTAGTACTGGTACATAGGAAGGCTGTTGGTGGTGTGTCTGTCCAGTCTTGAACTTTTGTATTTTAATAGTTTTCAGTTCATTGTCTTGGATTTTCTTTTTAAGGTGGGCAATTGGATTGTCTGCAAAGACTGAACTTTTTTTTCCCCTTTCCAATCTTTATAAGTGTAATTTATTTTGTCTTTTGGGCTCCAGGACAATAATGACTAGTATCAATAATAGCAATCGATTCTGTCTGGTACTCCTTTAGTGGAAATGCTTCTAAGATTTCACCATTGTTTCTTATAGACACCCTATGTTATGTTGGGGAACTCTCATTCTATTCCTGACCTACTGAGATTTAAAAAAAATAATTCTGAGTGTTGAACTTTATTGAATGCTTTTTGTATTTATTGAGATAATAAATTATTAATTACTAAGTTGTTAATAAATTATTAGGTTAGTTACTTTAACTTTATGGTGAATTACAGAATTAATTTGTCTAATATCGAGTTATCTTTTGCCCCTTGAATAAAGCTCTCCTTGGGCAGCATGTACCCTTTAATATGATGTTGGATTTGATTTGTTAGTATTTATAATTTAGGATGTTTGTATCTATGTTCCTAAATCATGGTTGGCCATACTTCCCTATGCTTCTTATTCTTGTCCTCGTCTCTGTTGTTAATGGTAATCAATATGGACACTTTAGCCTTCTTACTCTTCTTCAAATATGCGAAGCTTTGTCACTCTTTAAAGTTATTACATACAGGTGTCACATCCTTTGACTGGAGTACTTTTCCATCAGGGTGACTGGATACTCATTAACATTTGGGCAGTAATCTCCCCCTTTCCCTTACTCCTTTAGTCTGCTTTATGTCCTTCATAGTACTATTTTTCTCGGATTACTCACCAAATCAATTCCCTGTTTAATATTGTTTATTATCAGTCTTTCCCAGTAAGCTGTTATTCCACGAGAGCAGGGGTATTGAATGCCTGGGCACGACTGCATGTCACAAGTAAATGGTCAGGAAATATTTATTGAATGAACACTATTCCCCCAGTCAAGGTGCACGGAGACAAGATTACTCACTTTCTTCAGATTTGGAAAAAAAGTTTCAATTTTGTCTCCTTCGTCAGATATTAGTTTGGTTGGCATAGGATTCTAATATTTAAGAGCTAATCTCTGCATGTATAAAATTGAGATCATGAAGGCATCTGTCTCCGGGAGTTGCTGGGGACGCTAAATAAAAAACATATATGACATGCTAATGACTGTGGCAGGCAAGTTGTCAGGTCACGAATCTCAGTTTCTCCTCATTGTCAAATGCAGAGAAAAACCTGTGCTCTGCTTATTTTTCGGGGTGATCAAATGTGAGCGCAGAGTTTGAAAATGATAAAGTGTTAGGTGACTACCGTGGTTCTTTTTTGCTGTGTCCAAGAAAGTTTTCCTTAACTGAGCCTGGAAGGCAGTGTGCCCAGGGGGCAGAGCATGAACCTGCAGCTGCGTAGACCTGGACTCGCATCCCGACACTGCTGTTTACCAGCTGGGTAACTTCGGGCAGAATGTAAGTCCCTTCGATCCTTGGTTTGCTTGTTACTGCTGCTTACTCCGTAAAATACAGGGTAACAGCACCCTCTTCACAGGGTTACTGTGGGAATTAAGTGAAAGGGACACATTAGAAACCCCAGTTTAACATTTTTTTCGTGAAAGGGGGTTAATTATCGTGTGATAAATATCTATTAATATTATATTTGTCTATGAAAAAGATTGGCAAGCCATGATTTAGAACATTCTCTTTCCAATTTTCCATCATCAAAATAATCACACTTTGCACATCCTCCCTGGCAGATTTCACAGCTAGTGGATTGAGGGAAAGTTATTTATTTGAATAACAAATTCTTTGCCCAACTCCCGACCTGTGCATTCCAGTGGGGTTGTTATAGATTGCATTGGTGCGGGGTGGATCACAGAGGGCCGTGCGACGATGGCAGCAGAGCTGATGTGTGGGGCACCTGTGGATACCAGTCACTGCACGAGGAGCTTTACATCCTCTCCTCATCCATCCTCATCCCACAGATGAGAAAGCGCAGGCCTGGAGAGGTGGGTAACTTGTCGAAGGCCACCCAGCTAATCGGAGGCAGAGGCCAGTTCTGAGCCAGCAGCTACCTTCAGAATCTGTGTTTCATGTTAGAATGAAGCAGAAGAATTCAGGCCTAGCAGGTCTCCTCTCGCGACTAGCCATGCGCCTGAGAGAGGAAGCAAGCATGGGCACTCTCCCCAGAGCCGGGGAGCACCCCAGGCCTCCAACGGGCCACTTCGCATGGCTGTAGGTTACTTGCCAGTGCATGTGGTTGGCAAATATTTCTTGATTGAATGAATAATCAGTGAATGAACACATAAGCAAATGGAGCCTTGCGCTGAAGACCCTGTAAACATGACTACAAGAGTATGCTGGAAATGTCACGAAGAGAGCTGTTGGATTCGCTTCCATCCCAGAGCTTTAGGTACTGCTCAACTCTAGCATTTATTCTTGGCTTCTGTTTTTTTTTTTCTTTCTGGTATTATATTAATATACATGGCTGGGTAGTTGCTCACCAAACCTAGTCACATTTTTTAGCTTCTCTCTAAGTAAGGCATGCTATGGAATGATTCTTGACAGTGGAATAGTAGTGAAATTGATGCATGTCACTTTTTGGCTGGGGCGTTTGAGAAGCATCACATGCCTCCTCCCTCTTCCCATTTTCCTCATCTGAAGTTTGGAGGGAGGGCTTCCTGAAGTCTTAGAAATTGAAGACTGAGATACAGTGCGGACAGAGCCTCGGTCCCTAGGAAGCTGCCCCGCAACAATTCACACCTGTGTGACATGTTCACCTGCGTCACTAAACTTCTATGGTACTGAGCCACCAAAGTTTGGGGATTTGCTGTAACCGCCAGCTCTACCTTAAATATTCAAAACCTTTTGGTCCATTCTGAATCATCTAGTGTTCGCAGAGTTGTACTTACATATGTTGGATTATTTTGTTGTTGGTATACTTGTGAGAGTGTGGTTGATAAGTAGTAGGGGCATAAGAAGGCCACCCCAGACTTTCCTTCTTTCCTTCTTTCCATATTCAAGGTACAGAAATAGTCAGCGTAGTTTACAAAGCAGTTTTACACAATCAGTTTCAACCTCATGACCTAGCGATGTGCTTAACTGCTGCACCGAGATGACTGAAGTCCAGCTGGCAAGTGAAGGCAGGATGGGCATAAACCCGGCCCGCCTCCACGCGCATCCTCTTCCCCTGGTGTCACAGTGCAGAAAATGTGGCGTTCTCTATGGAGAAGTTCCCTTCTGTTAATACGATGCTGGGGATGGTTCTAACATGTGCCTTCTCTCCTCCTTCTTCACACCTGCATCTCTGCCAGGATTTCTTTGGGATGTGGTGCCCCAAGCTTGTGATCACAAACAGCTGCAGAAACAGGCGGCAAACATCGCCTAAAAATAAGCAGTGCCTTGGAACACAGTGTGCGTGGACCTTCAGGAGGTGGACAGGTCTGAAGGGGGTGTGACACGGAGTGGGCACAAGGAGAACTTTGATTCCTACAAAAGGCCTCTTTCCCTGTTTGGGCTGCTCTCGGGAGGCTCTGTGAACTTGATCTAGAAGCAAAGGCAGAACAATTGGACTTCTATTAAGGAATGAGAAAACTCTCTTCGAGGGTTTGAGATTCTTTCAAGGTAGAGCCTGCTTAGCTCCTCGATATGTATAATTGTATGTTATTTAATTGTACAATTGTTTCAAAAGTGTTTAATAAAATGGAAAATGCTCTCCAAAAATATCTGGTAACGGTATGATGGAAAAGAGTTTAATCAAAATCTGATGAAATTTTTTATATAGTCACATACACAGTTGGAAAAAATAAGCAGAATGGGAGGTATTTCTGGATGATGCAATCAGGGTTGAAATTTATTTATTTTCAAGTTATTATCTGTCATTTTTAATTTTTGTGAAATAAATATACACTATTTTGTAATCAGGAAAAAATGCTAAGAAAAACATAGAGGTTAGTTTTCCTTGAATTGATTTAATTTTAAGGTTGATTTTGTTCAGTTTCAAATCATAGCTTTGTCAGGAAATAAAAGAAAAGTAAGTGAGCTACAGAGATTCTGTCACAAATAATAAATTGCTATTAATGTTATAAACTACATAATATGTCATCAGACTGAAATTTAAAGCTTTCATAACAAGTTATTCATACAACATTCAACTCCACACTTGGCAATTTATTCTGAATTGCCAGGCTGCATCATAGAGTTTGTGCATCAGATGAGTTGTTTCGTTTTGTTGTTGATGTTTTGGTTTGGTTTAGTTTTACTAAAAACTTTGCACAAACAGACAAATCCACCCAATCTGCCCTAGCTAAAATTAAAAAGCAAACTAGATCATCAGACATATGTACTATATAAATTTGACAAAATTAAAATTTTCATAATCTAACGAGTGTTTTAGAAGTGTTATAGGAAAACAAGTCCGTAGTAGGGAAATGAACAAAAGCTAGAAGCACATTTTGATCAAAAATACAGCTAATAAAGTAACGGGTGGATAAATGTTAATCCTGAGTAGCAGCCATAATCAAAGCCACATGAGACAAACAACTACGATTAACCCCAAATGCCAGCAAGCTCTGCTGTGGGACTGGCCAGCTCCTCTCTGATGACATCCTTCAAGGTCCACAACTGTCACTCTGACACTTTCTTTAGTTATCTCAGTTATGGAAATCTGCTAAGTGAATAATTCAACAGAAAGAAAAGTCTAAATGAAGACAAGAATTATTTCTAAGTTTTTGCTAAGACAGAAAAGACTTGATAATAGTCACATGATCCTCAGAAGATGAATAGATGTAAATTCTGGTAACTTGCCCCCAGTGGAATCTAAAGCTTTTATTGTCGTGATGATTGAGAACCGTGTAGAATTATGGGACATAATTATTATACAATATTAAATACGAAAGAGTATAACATTCTGTTTTGCTGTGACTTTACCAGTAATACTGTATGCACCTTCCTGTTTGTTTCTTATCGCTGCTTGTAATAATGACCACAAACACAATGGCTTAAGACGATAAATATTCTTTACCATTTGGTTCTGTAAGTCAGAATTCAGACGGGGGTCTCAGTGGGTTAAAGTCAAGGTGTGAGCAGGGCTGTGTTTCTTCTGCTCCATAGGAGGGAATCTTTTGCTTGGTCTTTTCCAGTTTAGAGGCTGCCTACGTTTCTTAGCTCATGGCTCTTTCCTCTGTCGTCAAAGTTAGCAATAGCAGGTTGAATCTGTCTCACATGGTATCAACTTGTTCTCCTCTTCTGCCTCTTCTCACACTTTTAAGGGCTCATTAGATTGGGCCCACAGGGTTAATCTTATGTCAAGGTTTAGTAACCTTAACTGAGTCTGGAACCTTTTGCCACATAAGGAATCATAGTTATCCTTAACCCACCTATCATTCTGCCAGTGTCCTGCTATGCCAGATGTAAGACTAACAGGGATGTGAACCTTTTAGAAGTTTTCAATGATAACAAACAGCCCGCTGCAGCGCGTGTGCTGTGTGCTGCACCACTGGACTAGGAAATGTTGAGCAGGGGAAGGGTAGGTTAAAAAATGAAGTTCATGGTTAGAATTTGAGATCAGCACTATAGGAGAATTCCTACAACACCATGTGGATGGTGACTAGGGCCATGACAAATTAACAAATGATATGGGGAGCCTGAGGCAAACCTGGTTCCTTTTTTTTTTTTTTTTTTTTTTGGTGGTGGGGATTGAACTCAGGGCCTTGTGCTTGCAAGGCAAGCGCTCTAACCACTGAGCTAAATTCCCAGCCCCAAACCTGGTTCCTTTTATCTGGGAGACTCAAGGAAGATTTTGTGGCAGATTAACATTTGGACTGCAAGCTTTTAAGACTCAGTAGGATTTGCATACAAAAAGATGGCAGAGGAAGCTAATGGCATTTCAAGTAAGAGATGTTACATCCAAACTGGTAAATAGCTATTTTATAAGGAAAAAATGGTCAGATATTGATTTTCAAAACTCAGCATCATACATCAAAGCAAAAGGTATAGAGGCAAAAGATGGAAGTACCAGTAAAAATTCAGGAAGATTCTTAACCCCTCCCTAAGTTAAAATTAGTTCATTAGTTTGCTTTAGTGCTTGTTCACATCCTCTCTTTTTTCCTTGTACAACCTCCAAGATGCCACTTACACGGTTCCCTTCTGAGAAAACTAGCCTCTTGACAATTCTTTACGGCATATAAAGCCTTATGCTTTCAGCAGGACACCTTCGCTGTCTTGATTTGACTAGCTAGAGCCAAAGGTTGCCTGGTAAAGAAACTTCTACTGGGTGCCAATCATTGACCCAAAAGATTGTGCTTAGGGAAGTGGGACAGAAGAAGGTAAGGGAGAGGAAAAAGGCTGGTGGGAACAGAGAGACAGACAGACAGGCAAGCAGGCAGGCAGACAGAGAGAGATTGATTGAGAATACCAGCATGGGTGAGCTACACTCCAGTAGCCATGCTTTTCAAACACTCCAGGGCCCTTTCCACAGTTCGCACGTCCCCTGGAATCAGGGGCCCTGGAATCTGAGCCCGCAGCACAGAATGCATTTCTCTTAGAGCAAAGCAGGGAGAGGGCTGGAGAGGACAGAGCATCGGAGTGCATCTGTCCCCCAGAGGCCTGCATTGCTGGGAACCCAGTGGCCTCACGGCCAAGTGCAGAGTCAACAGGACAGGCACCGCCTCTCTTGGGGAAAGAGATTAGCAGGCGACCTGAGAAATCCTGTCAAGTCCACATAGTTGTTGGGGTTAGAGTGGGGTTGGACAGTCCACAACAATAGGCAAACCAGAGATGACAAAACCACTCTTCTTCACTGTATGTCCAGTCTCCTTGCCAGGAGAGGGATATAACTGGACACTTACCGTAATGAGAAGGGCCTGGAAACCTGGGATGGAAGAGGAGCGAGGTGCAGGTTCAATTGTCCTAGCCTAATTTATTTGCACCTTGGTGTACTAGGAAAGTAGAGGGAAGTGAGCTCAATGATTCTGAGAAAGCAGAGAATCAAGAGTCTCCCTGAAGGACTGTCCACTCCAAAATATCATGTAAATTTGAAAAGCAAAGAAATGTGCAGTTTGAACAATGTGGAAGAGGAGGTGAAAAACGAAGATGTGGCTGAGACAGCAGGCCGGTTGCAGGAGCCTGGGCATTGCACGCCTGCCAGGGACTGTTTCCTTTAGTGTATAAGATCTCGTCACAGTGCTAGAGGCAGCCGAAGTTTACAAAATGTTTCATAAGAGTTGGTTGAAGATCTATGAATTAAACCTGCATAGGTTAATATGGGGACATAATTCCCTAAAATTACAACTCTCTGGTGGCTCCACTACACTGTGACACCTGTCTGGACGATCAGCAGGCACACCTGACAGGCTTGTAGCACAGGTGGACCGGCACGATTGTCCCTAAGAACCTACGCTGTGCTTGCTGCTTCAGGTGGTTTTCCTACGATTTATCAAGTTAATACTGCTTCTTGTTATATTTGTGGACTGGCAGAGAGGAGCTGCCAGATCTCTAGGTCCTGGTATGAACAAGTACCAGAAGAGTTCTTTAAAAATACGTATGATCTTTCTAGAGCACAAACAAATCCTTAACTTGTTAATTCCTAACCTGTAGAGAACATTAGTCTATGACTCCAAATTCCATCTTTAGACATATTCAACCTAGTAAGTAAAATCAGGGTGAAGACATAGAAAATGTATTTTCCAGTTTCAAAGATGAAACAAAAGTGGGAGTTGTGGTTAAAATATTGGATTCCAGAAGTTCACAATCATGTTGATAGGGTGTAATGATTAAGCTAAACCACGAGTATAGAATTTAGCGGTGAGGAACACCTGAGGCTCAGCCTTGAGGAGTTTTGTGGCAACAAGAGCAGCAAGAGGCTTTTCAAGAGTCCAAGATCTGGCTAGCAGCAGGCTACACTGGATCAAAGAGGAGGCCAAGTTGCAGACACAGACACGGTGAGGCCTCTGCCTGGGAGATCTAGACCTAGACAGGTGGCGTTATTATTTTTGTGTACAGTACTTCCTGCTTATTAGTGGCGGTTATGTTCCAAGACTTCCACTGGCCCCCTGAAAGTATTCATAGTATTGAACCCCGTATCTACAATGTTTTTCCTATACACCCTGCAGCACTGCCACACAGTACCCATGTTAACCTATCCTGCCATGCTTTATGCCCTGGTGCCTCTTTTGCATCACTCCTCCTGCGAGCCTTGGGGCTATTAGTAAGTAAAATAAGAATCTCTTGAAGATAAGCACTTTAACGTCGCATCAGTTGATCTGATAACTGAGACAGCTGCTAAGCGATTAATGAGTGGGTAACATACACAGCACGGATACTCTAGGCAAAAGTATGATTTGTGCCCTGGATAGGTCAGAGCAGGAAGACATCAGATTTCATCATCCTACTCATGATGGTATGAAATTCAATATTGTTTATTTCTGGAATTTTCCACTTAATATTTTTGGACCATTGTTGACCACGTGTAACTGCAGAAAGCTAAACTGCAGGTACGGGAAGACCACTGTAGTCCTTTTCCATCTTGGGGCTTGTGTGTGTGCTCCTGATGGGGCACATATGTTACAGGAGGTTCTTGTCTTTTGCTTCCAGAAAGTAGAATACAGGCTTCCATAAAGCTTTGACAAATAATAACTGTCTCCATGGTTAACTAAGTCTCCAGGTACCTTCATGCCAAACAGAACAAGGAAACATTCAAGGGAAAGCCAAGTATGTATAACTGAAAAATGTCAGAAATTATTTTGAATCTGAGGAAGTCTGTACATTCTGTGGATTTTAAAGTATAGTTCAGGTTTGACCTGAAACTATGGGTTTTTATTTCAATTCTTGCCATAAAATTCCCACCGTTCTTTGTGTGTGTGTGCGTGTGTGTGTATTTGAAAGAAATGCTAGAAGGTTTTATATGGCAAGATCCCCTCCCAAACAAAACAAAAAAAACCAAAACAACAGAAAGTCACTAATGAAGCCAAAGACCACAGAGGTTGGGCCCAACCAAATTTTCAGCATTATTGAAAGCCAGGTGGGTCCTATAATGCTAATGTTAACATTACAGAACACAGGCTCTGTAGTCAGAAAGACATGGGTTTGAAAAGCACTCTGTCACTTGGTTTCTGAGTTACTATTGTCAAAATACGGGGTTAACTGAGGTGATGCACGTAGAATACTTTGCACAGGGCCAAGCACATCTTAAATGCTCAAATTCAGCATTGTTGTTCTTTCTCTTGTTACCATCATTATTATCTCAGGACACACAAACTCATGTTGAAAATTCTCACTCTCAACTGATTTAAGAAATCACTTTAATAATAGGCCCAAATGGCAACTAGTCCATTAAATTCATAGGTGTGGCAAACATGGTAAGAAACAAGCAAATTAAGTAGCACATAGTGAAATCATCACAGTGAGTCAACAGAGGGTTTCAACATCAAGCCTAAGACAATAAGAGTCTAAAAAATAAGAAGACAACAATATTGGGCCAGTTGCTTAGAAGTAATAAATTTATGCACTGTTTAAGTATGTAAGAAATAACACTAGATAATATCACCTACTTAGAATATGCAAAGCTAAAATGTCTCTGCCAAATGACAGACAACGATGAGGTTTTAATGAAAAGAACAAATGGGATAAGATGACAACAAGGAAAGAGGAAAACTAATAATAGATTAAGAATTAATCACAAAAAGATGATATTCACATGAAATAACCTAAAAATGCATACTATTTTCACAACCAGGGAAATTAAAATAATTTATTAAAAATATAGCATCTAAAATCTTCCATGCCAGCAGAAGACATACACAGAAATATTGACAAGATTATGCTACTGAGAGGTTTTTTTTTTATGGGAATTAAAAAGTAGTAATAATAAATGTAAAAGCAAGATAGCTAATTAGCAATCCCAAACATGTAGAAATGGGTCAGAAAGAAACATAACATATAGAGAAGATGTAATAAGTCACATGTCCATTTCTCAAGGGGGTTTTGGAGAAATAAGAATTATGAATTCAGAAACTCAAGACAGAAAGATAAAAATCAAGAAAATACATAACATTTACAGACAATTGGGCAGTGGTTTCTTTAGGTGGATGAGGTAATACATTGTAGGAATTTAAAATTTTTTGTTTCTATTTTTTTGGACCTATCAGTGATTTTGGACCTATTCCCTGATTGTGAAAATAATATGCATTTTTAGGTTATTTTAATAGTACACAATGATTATATTCAGTTTAGGGAATTGGTACATACATATAAAACATTTCTTTTTTTTTCTCCCATTCCCTCCAACCCTTTTTACTATTCCAGCATCAGATTCATTTTTTATATATAAGATCTTATAAAGCTAATTATCATATATACAGATTGAAAACCAGACTAAGAGGCCAAAGAACACATAAAACATATAAGACAATTGTACTAAGTCACGGTACACTTTTAGATACATTGTCTGCCCTGGATTATAATACCTCTCCCTCCCTCTTTTTCCCTACTTTCTGTCTTTTATATTGAGTTTTTCATGTAAGAGAAACCATGTGATATTTAAGCTTGCGTGTTTGAGTTACTTATCATTATGGTCTCAGAGTAGTAGGCCATTGTGTGTGAACACCACATTTTCTTTATCCATTAATCCATTGATGGACATATAGATTGCTTCCAAGATTTAGCTATTATGAATTGCACTGCTACACAAATGGCTAAGTAGATGTCACTGTGGTATGATGTCTTTAACTCTTTGGGGAAGACACAAGAAGGGGAAGAACTGGGTCAAATGGAACTTCTATTTTGAGGAATCTCCATACTGATTTTCATAGTGGTTACGCCAGTTTACATTCCCACCAACAATGGAGAAAGGTTCCTTTCTCCCCACAGCCTCATCAGCATTTGTAATCGATTGATTTCTTGATGACAGCCATTCTTTCTGGAGTAAGATGGAATCTCAGTGCTGTTTTAATTTGCATTTCTTGAATAGCCGGTGATGTTCAACATTTTTTCATGTATTTATTGGCCGTTCGTATTTCTTCATCTGAGAAGTGTTTGTATTACTTAACAATACTGGACAAGAACATAGAACTCTAAACATAAACACTATGTTGAGAGATTTATTCATTCATCACACATGTTAAGAATGGCCTTCCTAAGTCATGTATCATGCCAACCTAAAGAAAAGCTGATAGTTCTCTAGTGCAAGTAGAATAAGGGTTAACTCTGTAGTCCATGGCTGAAGTCTCTGGTTAGGAGGACATACCCTAAATCAGTCTGTCTGGATTGAAATCCAGGCTCCACCACTTACTGGTACTACCCATGAGACCTGCACCAAGTTGCTTTTCAGTTTTAAATTTCTTCATCTGTGAACTAAAGATAACAGCATCTCGTAGCACAGCTGATCTCTGATGATGGAAGACGTAATATTGGTATCTTTGGGCAGGAGTATTGATAACTGGGAGGGGTACAAAGGGGTCCACTGGGGTAAAATAATTGTGTATTTCCTGGCCTGGGTGAATCTGAAAATCCATCCACAAAACACTTTAAAATGTACCCTTTTTTTTTTTTTTTGATACTGGGGCTTGAACTTGGGGTGTTAGTCCTTGGTAGGCAAGCACTTTAACCACTGAGCTAAATCCCCAGCCTAAAATGTACACTTAAATTAGTTAATTAGTATCATTTAATAAAAAAAAATTCAGGGTGATAAGTGACCTTAGACAGACTTGTAACTTCAGAATGGGTGTGTGCTCCAGTTTTCATCAGGAGCTTTGGTAGAAAATGGCCCTGTAGACCTTTGGGTTGACCACATCAGATAGATTTGAATGTGTGGCATGTTTAAGGAGAGAGAACTTCAGGAGAGTACAGCATCCATTCCCCTCTTGGCAATCCATTCTTGTCTGTGCTCTGGAAGAAGTGAAGCTTTTCCTCCTGGCCCCCTGGGGACACAGCAGACTGTGAGAGATCCTGAGCAGGCCGGAGAGCTCCTGGTGAGAGCCAAACCTCTAACAGGAGCCCGGGGCTCAGGCCTGAACTTCAGTAGGATGTGTGGTGGGATCTAAACGTCCACTGGCCAGGGAGGCTGGAGCGGAAACACAAACTAAGCACTCATCTTCGGGCACCATGATGTCCAGGCCTGTCCCAGAGACAGCAGGCCAAGGATGGGGAAAGAGAGGGGAGAACTGGCTCTGCAGTGTGTGTTTGTATGAGCAAGAAAGCACTCCACGTGAGTCTTGACTCTTGTTTCTTCCGTCCCTCCCCCAACTCTCTCCCCCAGTCTCAGAATTCGGCTTATCCCTCTTATTCATTTCCTACATTCCACTTGCTTAAAGATTTATGGTAGGCACTATAAACAGAGTATCCCACAAATCTTTACTTATCTCAATAAAACTTTGCTTTGGGAATTGAAACTCTTGGTTTTTACAGTTTTAAGATCCAAAGTTGGTTCAGATCCACCTTTAGTTAGAGTTGGACTGACATCTTTCTCTTTGCACTCTAGCTTCACTAATCCTTATTCTCCTCAAGGCAATGAAGCTTGGGCTGAAAAGGACACACTTGATGTTTGAAGAGGGGGGAAGAAAGCATTAAAACATTATAAAATATTATCTTGACACATTAACTTCCACACTTATTCAGTATTAAGTAATAAAATAAAATAAAGCCTTTGTGCAGCCTTTTTGTATTGCTAAAAGCATGATTCAAATAAGTGGCATTTTATAGTATGGAGAGTGATCTTCACCTTTCTGTTGCTGTGTGGCCAGGTTTGGGATGGACACCATAAATGGCCACTTCCAAGCCCGAGCATGCCAGGTATGGACAAAGAATGGGAGTGTACGGCACCACGATGTACGGGCAATAGCTGAAAAAACTATTTTTTAGCCTTAAAGAAAACCTCAAGGAAATTGATCAGATGCCTTCCAATATTTAATAGATTGTCCCTTCCCAATATATTTAAATATGCCTGCACACACATTTTGGATTACATCACCTCATGTTCACTTTTGACTGAGGATACAAGGTAACACACAGTGTATATACACTATGCCTCACTTCTTCAGATTGATCAGAAAAACCTGATCAGATGAACTCCTAGTCTGTGGAGTTCAAAATTTGTATTTTTATTTTTATTTTCAGATGCACTTTCAAATCAAATAAAAACAGAGGCTCATTTTATCAAAGTGATTTTATGTTTGTTGATGAAGAATTTATCCAGATTATAAGAGCTCTTTTGTGTCTATAAATGACTTTATATTGTAGCTGTTTTCTCCCCAGTACAAGACAGAAAATACATTTTAAAATTTAAAATATAATTGAATTAGAGACCATTTATTGTTTATATTCATTTCAATCAATTTTGGAAAATAAAATATCCATATTGAGTTTCTTGGTGAAGCTACACAGTGAATTGGGATAAACCAAACATCAAAAGCCCATTAAAAGGTATGTCTATGTTTATAAAAATAATATCTTTTTCTATCTGAAACATGGAAAATGGGGTTGGGTTTCTTTTCTAAGGAAATAATTTTCTTCCTACACAAAGAAAGATATGTTGCTTGTATTTTCTGACTAGTGTTTTATCTCATAAAATTGATCTCATAGCAAATTTTTCAAGTGATCACAAATTTGGAGATCAAAGAATGGGAAGAGAGTGAGCAGGCTTGGTGCGTGCTTGAACAAAAAGACTGAAATTTAAAACATCTTGGTTTCACAGGCTTTGCAAAAAAATAGTGAATGGATCTCTGTTTAGCCAGTTAAATAGTATCGACCCTAATATCCAATTTTTGGAGCAATTATTATGATGAGTACTTTGCTAGAATGTTCAGAACTACTTGCCACACTATTGCAAAGAGACCCACAGTGCCCTTTAGGATGTCATTTGAACACCAATAAAGCCTTGGTATTTGACATTTTTTATCATGATCCACGTTAAGAGTTCTAGTTCCGTTCCTTTCTCCCATCCCATCCTATCCCCTCTCATCCCTTTCTACTTTGTTCATGTGTCTCATAAGCTTTGTTTATCCTGCCTGGCCTTTTACTGAGCACCTTCACATCTCAACATAGAGTACCTCTCTTTCCCAAGGAATTATGTCATGGGGCCGGGGTACTGTGGCTGGTGGCCAATATTTCTGAAACTTTCATCATAAATGCTTGTACCTGAAACAGTTACATGAATTCTCATTTAAGTTTCAAACTATTTTATTTCTTTTATCTCAAGTAGGAAGCAGAGTCTTACGTAGGGCAAAGAACTTTTTTCTTAATCGAACTCATTCACTCACGGGAACGCACATGTTCGAGTCTACTTTGTCTCTCGTTTTAGAGCCTGTAGCAACAATGAAGTCTGAAAGAACTCTAGAGAGCCTGGCGTGCTGGCTTGAGAAAGAGGCTTTGAGCACAACCTGCTCACTCATTCACTTATTTGTACGTTAGCACACAAGCGTTGAGAAGTGTCAGATATGGGGGGGCAAGAAGGCATAAAACACAAGATCCCTGAGAGCCTCTTTAAGGCTCTTTGGGAGCTAACATCAATTCCTTACTTTTTAATCTTTTGTTGCTTTGTGCTCATTTGTAGTTTCCCCTAATTATCAGCTCTTCGGAAATGAGTAGAGAGGTTCGGATTCCAATTCTGTGTACGGCACATACATTGGGTGAGACTGGCCATATGCCTAAGCTGGCACATATTTCTTTTGTCAAGAAAGGATTTGTTATGTCTTTAATAGAGACTTAAAAATAGATGTGCAGTTTTTCTAAATCTCTTTTACATAATGGAGATTTTTCCTAAGTTCATTAGTGAAAATTAATATTGGGCAGTTGACACTGAGTTTGGGCAGAGGAATGCCAGATGAAATACAGTGTTTGCAGAATACTAAAAATTATGTGTTGTTTACCTGAAATTTGAATTTAACTGGGCATTAATTTTTTTCTGAATTTTGCCGTCATATTGGATATCACAAATTTTAAGTGGATTGGGTCAGCGGGTCATTTTCCG
Source organism: Hystrix cristata (assembly GCA_004026905.1). Taxonomy (NCBI): domain Eukaryota; kingdom Metazoa; phylum Chordata; class Mammalia; order Rodentia; family Hystricidae; genus Hystrix; species Hystrix cristata. The sequence goes on along the minus strand of PVJO010003643.1, from coordinate 70,436 downwards.
GCACAGTTCAGCCATGTCTCCAAATACTGCCATCCAGGGCTGCATTAAAAGAGGGCTGGAGGTTCTTTAGTATGTAAGAGATTTCTAGCCTGACCTCATCAAAAAGTCCCTCTGAGACTCCTTTGTAAAAGACACACAATATCCAGGCACCAAGATCCTTCTGAGGACTTTCCTATACTTGGGGCTAGCACGAAGTCCCCGTATGTGACATTACTCTGTAGAGGGCAGGACCGTCCTGCAGGTGGATCTCTGGGTATAAACACTCCTTTACATAATGTTTATCTCGGAGACCAGAACAGTTCCAAAAGAACTTCTCTCACTTGCCAAGAAAGATCTATTTTTAAAAACCTTTATTACAAGAAAAAACCCTCTATTTAAATATCATGGCACTAATCCCTGAGAAAAGGTGTAGTATTATAAAGAAAATTGTAAGATAAAAAGATTTAGGAAGAACTCTTAGGGAAATTTCTCTCTTCCCAGCTGTGCCTTTCTGAACCTACATAGCCAAACGACTTCAAAGAGATTCAGTACTCAGTTTGTACATGAATATTTTACAGTGATTTTAAAGAACAGATGTTCTATTTTCTCCTCTTACAAATTTTGCAAATGTTTTAAAATGTCTTCAAGATCCCAAAGTGCTTAACCTTTGCTCTGAGGTAATTACAGGTAAACATCTTACCACTAGGCACGTTTTTCAAGAATGTTCCTCTATCACCCAAACATCAAATGTGTCTGGCACCCCAGATAGTCTCTTGGAATGAGGTGAGGATTTACTCAATGACGTCACTGTCAGTCGTTGACACTTCACACTGGAAGTAGAAGGCAGAGACTGAAACCAGCCACAGACAAAAAAAGAAGAAACTGGGGACAATTAGGCTGCAAAGGAAAACTACCCTTCAAACCCCGAACTGCTACTGTGAGGAAGAAGGGATTGTCCTGGGGGACAGAGCCAGGCCATCCCCCAGAAACTGAAGGACGACAGCGTTCAGTCTGTGCTGTCCCAGACCCTCCAGTGGCGAGAACTGCCACTTCTCTGTGACAGGGGAGGGGACCACACATCAGCAGTACTTACCAGCAGAGGGCTGGTGCAGACGAAGCTGTCTGCTCAACTTTATGATTCTGTGGGTCACTAAAGCTAGCGGCAGGGAAGCCAGAATGTGCTGTTCCAAACCCCAACACCAGGAATTCCACTTTGATGATGAATCTCAGCTCTAGTTGGATGACCTCGGGGAAATTGCTGAGATTTAGGTCCTCTATCACTTGCAATACACTGTTGTAAGGATTAAACAGCATATGAATAATGCCTGGAAGATACAATATGCTCAATAAATACCTACCTTTAAAAAAATGTGTAGCTGAGCATGGTGACACACACCCATAATCCTAGCACTTGGGAGGCTGAGGCAGGAGAGAATCACCATGAGTTCCAGGCCAGCCTGGGCCATGTAGTGAGTTGAAGTTCAGCCCGAATTACATAATGAGACCCTGTCTTAAGAAAGGAAACAAAATTAGTGAACAAAACTATTTGAGGAGGGGCTTTATGTTTCTGAGAATGAGGCTTCTGAGAGCCTTTCTCTCAGCCCACGTTTGTGGGAGAAAAGGCTGGAGTGTCTGAGGTTCAGTGGGCTTGTAGCCTGACAACTGCTGGATTCCTGGGAAGGGGACTACAAATTCTACAGTGGGTAAATACCTAAGCCAGTGTGGCATTGCGTCTGTAGGGCTATGTGGCATTGACGAGTAGATGAAAAACTGGGTACTTAGAGTCACTTATATAACCAGGTACCTACAGTCAGTCCATCTTGGCTGGCAGGGCACTAGGCAAGAGAGACTTTTCTGCAGGAAACAGTAGCAGCACTGGAGAGATGTTGGGAGGCACAGTACAGATGGTGGGGGCACTTAGTAGATGGAGAGACACAGTCTAGCGCAGTGATGGCGAACCTTTTAGAGCCCTCAGTGATACAAACAGCTCACTGTGGCACACATACCACAGGTCCACCACCAGTGGTATAGCTGGAGGTACTAAATAGATGGTGAGGGACATCAGATGAATGTGGGGCACTGGAAGGATCATGAACACTGGTTGGATGGGGCCACTGAATGGATGATGAGGGCACTGGATAGATGGTGGGTGTACTGGATGGTTGGTGGGTGTGCTGGGTGGATGGTGGAAGGCTGGGTGGACAGGAGCACTGGGTAGACGGTGGGAGCACTGGGTAGAGTGGGACCCTAGGTGGATCAGGTGGGACTAATTCCAGTGTCCATGCAGGATCAGGGACAATCATTTCCAACACAGCCGAGAGCCACAGGGGGGCCTTCCCTGCCTAACTTCAAAATGTATAAACTCTTGAAACTTTTGTACAATCTAGGGGAGGCAATGAAGTAAGATCCTGAGCCTCTCGCCTTTGGCAGTTGGGAGTATGAAGCAGTTTTAACTTAATTTTCCAAAGTAAACAAAGGGCTATCCTTGTATCCCTGGCATGTGGAGCCCTTTGGGCTGCTACGGGCCCTGTGTCTGCTTCTGCCTGGCACCTTTCTCATCAGCACTCTCTTCTTTTTGCCTTCAGCCCTCAGCCTTGGCTCCCAGAACATCCCTTCCCCTGCTTCACTCGCTGCAGAGGGCAGGCACCTGTCTTGGGTCTGCATTTCTGTGCTCGTTTCCTTTTTACTCCCCCAGCGATAGAGGAGGTTATGAAAACATAGCCCCCCGTCACTTTTGTTATAATAAGGCTTAGCTCCTCATTGTTATAGTGAGGCTTAGCTCCACCGTCAACTGCAGAGCATTGTAAGGATTGAATAACATCTGAATAATGACCAGACACACTCAGTAAGTGTCTAGTGAAAAAGAAGAAACAATTAAAGAAAACATACAAGTCCTTAGCTCTGTTGTTTTATACTAAACTCCTCTGCTTACACAGTTGAAAAAAGCAAACCAGGGAAAGCCCTTCACTAACTTTGGCCTCTGTTGGTGTCTTGTTTACAGTGCCCAGGTTCAATCTTCTAAGATCGTTCTAGTTCAAGAGTCCTGGGGTCTTTGATACAGCTGGAAAGTACTGTCTATCATATTTACAGTCACCATGATAAAACTGGAGCCACAGTGATGCTTCGGATGTCTTCGCAGGTGCAGCTGACCCGCCATGTCAAAGGCTCACCCTGGGAAGAAGCATTAGGGCCAGAGAGATGCAGTTTCTTCCAGTTCTTAAAAGCACTGCGGGAAAGAGTGGTCTCTAACCTCAATTTGCTTCAAGGCATGAAGCTTAAGGTCAGGCTCACCTCTCAATTTGCAGCTTCTTAGAGGACTTATTCCAACGTTAAAGCGTCTTTAACAAGTAATCACCAACAGTGAAATCACTCTAAAAGTACTCCTCTGGTCTCTTCTATTCTCTACCAGAATCTTCAATATCTTTGTGCATAAAATGGAGAAACAGCTTGCAGGATTATCAGAAGATTAGAATAAGGTGTAAAATCTACCTCTCACAGTCACTGAGAATAGGAGGTTTTTAGAAGTCACTGCTGTGAAATCAGGGCTCTCACACCTGCTGCTCTGTTCACACCAGCCACAGGCTGTGACTTTATGCTCCCTTCTATTCTTCTGGGTCCTGAAAGTATCTTTTTTGAAGAACCAGGTTGCTTAACCACCAAAGCAATGAGTCCAGGGGAATTGTCAAGCCAGTGATCCATTTCTTTGGCACTGTACGTGCATGAGTTTCCATATTTAATGACATTCTACCAGCAGGATAAACATACATGCAAGGTTGAATCATCTTTTCTCTCCCCTTGGATCCGGAACCCAAGAAAACAGGTGCAGGAAGCAGGTGGGGACTCTGGTGAGCAGGATGTTTCTTATGCCGTGCTTATCCAGCTCAAGGGCCCACGGGGATGTGGGAGGGAGGAACGGGGCTCTTCAGTTAACCGGGAGTTTGTCTCTGTAATGACAGCAGGCCTGCAGGGAAGGGGCATGGTGTAGAGAGCCTATTGGATAGCCGTTCTCTCCCTCAGTGTTTAATCAAGGCCAGAAAGAAGCAGTGTCCACAGAAATGGATGAGAGCATTTGGGGGAGCCACAGGACTCTGCCGATCTGTAGAACCAGCACTTTGGGGCACTGCTGTAGGAATCTACATGCTTTGGCTAAGGGAAGGACTAATTACACATTCCACAAGTGCACTTCGTTCTTCTGGCTAGAGGAGAGGAAGGTCCCCCAGGATATCTCTTTAACCTCTTTCAGAGAGCAGAAAAATTACTAGAAGGGAAGAGAGAAATGACAAAAAAGAAAATAAAACATGAAAAGACTGCCAAAGAGATAAACAAATAAAAATTTACAAAGGGGCAAGTGGAAGAAGGTGGTATTTAAATATATATACATATATATATAAGCCTGGTGTGGCAGTGCATACCTGAGCTATTTAGTGAAAACCTGTCTCAAAAAAGAAATATATATGTAGAAGTAAATTAGAGAAGTAAATTATAGAAGTATACACAATACATAAGGGTAAGAGGATAAGCCCTAAACGGATCTGGGTTTCAAAAAGCACTTGGGACTCTCACTAAAGACCACATCAGAAAGGCATGTGTAGCTTTGTCCCTTCTTAGAAGCCCACTGAATACAACAATGAACAAAAAAGAAGGAATGAAAGTGCTTCATTTTTGATAGAACAAGGAAAAGGCTAGAACCCCAAAACACAAACTCTGAAACATACCTACAAGCACTGTACTGTAAAATCTAGAGAAAAAATAGACTGGAGACTACCTTAGGGATTGAGTCGGAGATTTCCCTAAAGATGAGGATTCACAGCCTGAAAGGAACCTTTGATTAGAATGACTCCTTTTAGAGCTGGATGGTCCACCAGACAGACAGAAATGTCCCTGCGGAGGACCAGTGCATCCTAGAGAAAACTGGGAGGTTGGTATTCAAGGAGAAATCCCAGGCCTGCGCCATTTCCATTGTCCAAGACATCTTTGGTCAAGGGCAACTGCCATCAGTGAAGTGGGGAAACAGGCTGAGAAGGCAGATTTTCCTATTTGTCAGAGAGCTTGTATTTAAAATAGCTTCATTGCACAGCATGGGCCACAAATCCAAAGGGCAGCCACACCTGCTGCAAAGGAAATAACAAATTTGATGGAAGCGGATTTGAGACAAGACACCAGCTCCAAAGTTCCAGGCTGTCCCGGTTTACTTCTCTTGTTCTTCCTCAAACAAATCTTCATTAAATAGTGGGCAGCATGAAAAGCCAGGTTGAAAACAGCAACAACAACACAAAAACAAGAAAACAAAAACAGAAAGAAATACACGAGATTTGGGTACAGGTCCTACAAAGGAATAAGACATGTAGTTATGCTGAAGACACGCAGGAGAGATATTTTGATTGTGTTTGAAGCATCCAGAGTGCTTCCCACTGCTGCTTCTGGCAATGCCAAATGAAAGCATTATTTCCGTTGTGAAAAAAATAGACTTGGTCATGGACTTGAGTTAGCCAAGTAAATATTTTCTTGGCAGTGTACAACATCAGCATAAAAACGCCCATTATGCATAGACTATAATTATAGCATTCCATTAACATTCTCAAGTGATTATCATTTTGGGCACGGTGGTGGCTGGAACTTGAGAGATGTGAGCTCTCCCTGAGATCTTTTCCCTGGAAACCACTAAGTGATGTTTGAGTTTGAGATCTCATATGTACATACCAAGGTGGAGGACAGAGAAGTGTGAGCTGTGGCAAGTTCACATCACAACTTGCAACTTATTGTTGTGACTTGTTACCAAATTCTTCAGTGAAACTAATTTTACTAAATTAAAGGGAAAAAGTCCAGTATCCAATCCAATACTTTCCAGTATTAGTTTATTTCAGGGTCATGTAGGGTTTTGAATCACTTTTCCTTTCCAAAACTTTTACAAAAAATACTATAGAAGGAAAGATAACATATGTAGAGAATAACTAAACCTCTCCTAAACACACAAGGGCAGTGACTGAGTGCCTAGTATAAACAATTGATCATTATTTCTCAAGTTTACAATGTCCTGTGAGAAAGACAGCATTATTTCCACTTTACAGATAAGAAAACTGACTTGGAGAGGTTACATAATTAAAGATCACATAGCTAATAATTGGAGGAGCTGTGAGTGACACCCAGTGACTAGAGAACGAGCCTGTTAACATCAGGAGAGTCAGAGAATTGAGCATTCCTCAGCTAAAAGTGTTTCTTAAAAGAATCTGCTGGGGCTGGAGATTTAGCTCAGTGGTTAGAGTGCTTGCCTTGCAAGCGCAAGGGTCTGAGTTCGATCCCCAGCACTAAAAAAAAAAAAAAAAAAAAAAAAAAAAAAAAAAAAAAAAAAAAAAAAAAAAAAAAAAAAAAAAAAAAAGAATCTACCCACTTTGATGAAATTCAGGATAGAAATCTACTATATGCTTTTTACACTTCCCTCACGCAAAACTTCATTAAAATGGCCAAAATCTATAGTAGGAGGGGAAAATAGATATGTAGGAAAGCAAGGATGGGGTCTATGTGCTCGCCAGAAATGACAAGTATGTGCAGCTTGTCTGGACCAAGGAGAGTGGTAGGCCTCCAGGATCAGGAAGACTTGGTCACACACCGTTAACACCTGATGAGGGTGAGCCACGGAATGCCAGCGTGCTAAGGGTACCGAGGTGTGCACTCCTGCTTCATGTCTGTCTGCAGGGTGGCAGGGCGAAGTGAGGGCCCTGTTTTTCACCTGTTTATAATGCAGGCTGTGCTCAACCCCCAAAAGTGGGAGAGTCAGGGTTGAATCTTCTATGGAATTTAGCACATTTATACCTGGGAGGTTGACCATTCACCAAACTGGTGTTGGGGACACTGGGATGAGCAAGAAAGAACGCTCATGCTGCGTGAGTCCCGGGCTTTTGTGGGATGCAGGGTGAAGTGAACTGTGACAATGGCAGGGAGAGTTCCCAAGGGTGTGGGAAACCCTGATGAGAGAGTGACTCTGCACACGGGAGGTTAAGGGGTCTCTTCAGAAAGGAAGACACTTCTGGATTGTCAGGTTGATTAGGGAATGGCTCATTCGGGGCAGAGTACAACTCTGAAGAAATGGGTGTATAGGAGAAAATAACGCATGAGAAATGGAAAAGGCTAGGCAATGCACACACTTCCCCCTAGGGGGCGCACTTGTAGGCTTGTGAGCAGAGTTTGCTGACAGTTGCCTGGGGAGCCTAAGAAACAGAGTGGGGAAGGCCAGCATTCTCCCATGCTGCGCGATGTCCCGGGGTATTCCTGTGTGCTCTGGCAGGAATCTCTACGGAGGTAGGAGAGGGGATAACGTGGCTCTCTACCTGTACCTAATGTGGTGGGTCCAGTGATTCCACATCCCTGGGTGTCAACAAATAGAACGGAGAACAAAACAATTCTGCGAGTGCTGGCCAGTACTCACTGAGCATAAGTTTCCTCATCTGCAAATTAAGGTAATGTAATAATCTCTCTATTCTGTGCGGCGTAAGAACCTGGCATATACAGTATAGGCTCAGCAGCTATAACCAGAATCATTATTTTTCCAGCTATTCCTATTCCTGTTCCAAATCCAATGCTTTTTCCATTATTCAACAATGACCTCTTCTGGAAAAGCAAGCAACAGAGAAGCAAACAAATTTACATTTTGTTTGTAGAACATATTAAAATGTATCCATTGTATTCTTCCTGTGTCATTGGCCAGGTTTTTTCCAGCTATCTCATGTCATGGTTTGTACATGATCCCCTGCCTGAAACCTCACTCCTTGTCATTTCCCCAATTGACATATCCTTCAACACACAGCTCAGCTGTCACCTCCGCCTCTGCCTGGAATCTGCATGTCCCTCTTAGATATACATCTGCCATGGAGTGCCATCATCTCGGGTTACAACCATTGGGACATCTGTCTCCTTTACCAGACTGGGAGTCTGTGATTATTGGAACTACGCTTTATCTCTCTTTACCTAGTATCTACCATGTAGTAAACCTGAAGAAATGTTTGTTGAATATTGTCTTGAAGAACTCACTAAATATTTAGAAGAAAACGCATTTTTGCATTCTCTGCTTTGAGTCATTATGCACATTGTTGGCTTTGAGTCACTAGGCACTCAAAAACAAAATGAGAGGTTCTGAAATTAGACCAACTTTTATGGTTCATTCATTTTTCAACAGTCTTCATCCCTGTCCTGCCCCTGACTCCCTGGTGCTGGCATTGCTCCAGGCTCTGGGATATAGAGGTAAGAAAATCAGTTTTTGTATACAAATTGAATGGGTATGCCAAGCCACTTCCACATCTGGTATTCAGTGGGAGGAACCACTGACATGTCACCTGCAGTGAGGTGTTGGGATTGTCTTTGGATTCTGGTCTGAGGCTTGCATTACACATTGGTCCAGTGATTGGAGAAGGCAGTATAGACCTGTTGGATTGGGGTCTTTAGGATAGGTAGAGAAAGAGATATAAAAAGAATAGTGATGTAGGGGCTGGGAGACCTAGGTTTTGGGGCGAGTTTTGCTATGAAAATTTGCATGACTCTGGGAAATATGCTCCTTTTCTTTTGGCCTCAGTTTTTGCTTCTACAAAAAGAAGAGGTGGGCACACAACCTCTAAGCTTTGTCCAGGAAGTGTGAGTCTTACCAGACAGTTTAAAGCAGGCCCTGAAATCCATCAGCAGGAGTACTTTGAATGGGAAGACACCCTGCGGCCCTCAAATTGGACCTTTCCCCTCCCCAGCTGTGTGATTGGCATCTTATCAATATGGTCATAACATCTGGTTTAGAGAACCAGAGGCCTGTCTCTAAATTGACTGTCAGCGCCTTATTGCTGATCAGTGAAAGCCATCTCAACATCTAAATGAAAACCCAAGAACTAGACCAACACGGTGGCCTCAGAAAGGCTGGGCCAGAATTCTGAGCATAGGGAGGAGAGTCTGTTTATACATTTCCTAATTCTAATTAGAGAAAGGAAAAGAGTGTCAGGAGTCTTTAGTGATTCACATCTTAATAGCCTGGTTATAATTTATTAATCCCTTTCATCAAATTTTCAGCATCTCTTTCCCCAGGAGTCTTAGACTGACTCAAATGTATTTATTGTTTCTAGGTGGGGTGTCATTAAATATTTGGCATCTCCTAAAGCTGGTTGAGAAACTGGATTGTAGACCATATTCAGGCACATGATTTCTAAAGAGAAAAGCATGAACTGACAAAACGTTAGGCAGTTTGAGAGATATACACAGATACACATATATTTATTCTTTAAAATATTAACAACTCATGCTTATCTCCAATGGTGACAATACAGAGCCACCATTTCATGCTCTCCCACGGTTTTCCCTCACCAGCCCGCCCAATGGTTTTCCTTAGAGTAAAGCACCAGCATGGCTAGTAAAGGCATCATGTTTTTATCTATTCTTTTCTTGTCACCTATCATGTACCAGAGTATGTGATACCACTATTAAGGCTCTATCGTCTAAGGACTTTGAGTCAAAAGAGCAGGGATTGAAGCAGGAGGTGTACAGTGACCCTGAATCATACCTTTTTAAGACAGAAGATGCCCTGGCAGAGAGAGAGAGTTCATGGTCTTTGCAGGCAGCACTTCATATGAAGAGCTAAACCTACCTTCCTCCAGCTTCTCCCTTGTGGCCTGCATCTTTCTTTAAGATGCTCTTGACCCCCCAATAACAAACGGGAGAGCCAGATGCTGGGTGAAGTCAGAGTGGGAAGAATCCTGAAGGCAGGACCACCAAACTGTGCACATACACCAACAGCCCTGGCACATCTGCCCCAGAGGACTTTGGGTAGAGTGGAATATTAACTATTCATGTTGCTGTGGTTTGAATAAGGTTTATCTCCACCAAAGTCATGCTGAGCCTTAATGCCCCATTAACCATGTTAAGAGGTTTTGGGGCCAGTGCCATGTTCTTAGAACTTCAGAACCTTGAGCTAAGTTCCCCCTTTTAATAAAGTACCTAGCATCATGTATTTTATTATAGCAACAGAAAAATAGACTAAGACTTATGACTTGCTCTGATTAGGAGAAGAAATACTCCACATGATCTAGCCTTGTTTATTAGAATTCTGTGCTAGACTTTAGCACTAAAGTCTCAACTAATAATGTTCTATTTTGATACTTTTGACTATATCCATCTCCTTGGACTCCTCATGAGGAAGAAAGTGGTTGAGACAAGGGAGAGGTTATGTGGTTCCACTGGCCAAATACACTTTTCATGTCACTTGTCAAGCTCATAACTTTGGATACAGCAGACGATGAGATCATATATCCTTAAGCTCACTTAGGTTATCCTTGAACTAGCATGATGTATATTTGGGCTCATATTGTACATTTGTAGCTTTCTTTATCAACTACCAGATGCCTCATCTCATGATGTCATTCATACCTTTGGGCCTTCTGTTTTTGAGTTCTCCTCCTCCTTGTAAGAGCAGAAGACTTTTAACATCTTTGGTCCAACCTTTACTTACCCAGTCCTTGCTTGGCCAGCACCCTTGTCATTTTTATCCCCCAAGGCTGTGCTTGGAGAACAAGGCTCTCAGCATCTACGTTGGCATATTTCCACCCAGAGCCTTTTTCATCCCCTAGTAATAGGCAATATATAGATACTGCAACTTATTGAAATCTACAAATCTCATCTTTTTACAGCTGTCCTCAACGATATAAACTAGTCCCTTCCTAGGAGTGGTCACGTCCACCCTGTCCCATTGCGATGAGAATGACTATTTTCATGGAAGGACCCAGCACACACATACACATTGCCCTGCTTCTAGACATCCTGAAGACAGTTGTCAAAGGGTTCCAAGCTTTCCGAAGGACTGAACAGCACACATCTGGAGTCCATGCACATCTCGCACCCCGCCCAATGATGAGTAAGCTTTATCCGAGCAACCCTGGGCTTCCAGAATATTTTTAAGGAAAATCATAAATGAAAAACTCCCAAAACACAAATCTTAGCAAGCAAAGTGGCCAACATCAAACTTTCCATTACGTTCAACACGCTCATTTGAACAATGGGGTATGGGATGGAATCTGTATTGAATTTCTTACTAATGGGTTATTAGAGGAGATTTGTACTGCTCATAGTCCAGCTTTTTTTTTTTTTTTCCAAGAGAATTGCCTTCCATTCACCACAGTACATGTTGCTTTGGCCAAAAATAAAATCTGGTGAGGAAAATTTGGGGCTTCAAGTGACACTGGTCATTATTATAATTGCAATAGTAAGAGCTCTCTGCATTACAGTGACCCGAGTCCCAGGCACTTTACATATATTGTATTTAACCTTATATTTCCAGGAAAACATATATCATCGGTGGTAGTGCTGGGAAGATAAGACAGTGTGTGGAGGTCTCAGATCTGAGTCCTTGCTCAGCTTCCCGCCTTGACTCGAACCATCTCAGCCAGCTCCATGAGCAAGGACGGAAGGACGGATAGTCAGAGTGAACGTGCTCACTGCCGCAGAGGAAGCTTTGGGCTCAACTCTCCCCATTCGGGTCGGATAAGCTAAACTATACCTGGACCAAAAGACCTGACTCTAGGCTCCTATAAAGACTAAAGCCTACACCAGAAGCCACCCTAGGTCATTGCGAGAGAGATTATTGCCATGAGCCGTCCTAAGGAAGGATATTCCCATATTCCCAAAAAGAAGGGAAAATATTTTCCCAAGAATTAGTATAGTAGGTTTCAGTCCCTCCTTCACTCTTACAAAATTAATGAAGGGGTGGGAGAGAGAGGGAGTGAGGGAGAGAGGGGGAGAGAGCGAGTGAGAAAGAGAGATTATAAGGTAGATAAGCTCCAGACCCTTCTTAGTCAACTAAGTTAAAGACATAAACAGCACAAAAAAGAAAAAGGGTCCAGTAAGCCACGCCATGTGGAAGCGAGAATTCTAACGCTTTTCGTTCCTCCTATTAAAAGCTCTTCTTGCTAGCATAAAATGGTAAATGACTGACATGTGTGCAGATGCTCTCTGCTCCGGAACTCTGGCTAACACCCCAAATCAGGGAAAGCTCTCGTTCTCGCCAAGCCTAGAATCTTTTTCAACGTGATGCCATAAGCATCTGTATTAGAGGACCGGAATTCGTGTTTGAAATCCTTGCAGCGTCATTATTTTAGCTTACCAGTAGAGCAGTGCCCATGTCAGAAAACCCTTGTTTGTGAGTAGAGTGCATAAGAAGGTATGTTAGTGTCATGGTTTGCATATGGTACGTCCCTCAAGGATCATATTGAATACAAGGTCCCCTGTGCTGCAGATTCAGAGGTGGGACTTGGGGGAAGTGACTGGATCATGAGGGCTCTAACTTTATCAGTGGATTAACCCGTCGGCGAGTTCCTAGCTCACTGGGCTTATTAGGAGGTGGTGCCTACTGGATGAAGCAGGTCACTAGTTTCCTCCACCACACCCTTCTGCCATGATGATTCTCACGTGCCACAGGCCCGATAGTAATGGAACCAGACGACCATCACCGATGAAGCCTCTGAAACCTTAAGCCAAAACACATGAATTCTCCCTTTAAATTACGTGTATCAGGCATTTTGTCATGGTGGCGGAAGTCTGAATAATCTAGTCAGCTATCCTCCTCTGAAGTCTGATCGTCTCGTTTTGACTTAGAGATACGGCTGTTATCCTTGGGCTAGAAAAAATAAAGAGTATCCAAAAGCCTTGCCTGATTGCACGCGAAGACTTTTCTCCAATCCTTGTTTCATCCCACATGTCTAGACATGGAAGCAAAGAATGGGAAGCTCATTTAAAACTCCATCTCATCAGGGTTTAAATTCTGTCTTAGACTTTTCTTGTTGCTGAGGCAAAATACCTGACATCCAAAGTTAAAGGAGGAAAGGTTTATTCAGCTCACAGTCTGTAGAGGTTTCAGTCCATAAATCGGCTGGATCCAGGGCAGGGTGGCATGGCAGACAGGCAGTAGGCAGCAAGGTACCTTAGCCGCTTTGTTCTGCCCCTTATGTCTTATCCAGGCTACAGGATTAGTGTGGTGCCAAACCAATCAGTGGATTGTTTTAGTAATCACACACCTTAATCCCAGCGTCATATACTCTAGATCCAACCATTTCTGAAAAAGCCCCACCTATGACCATATGAAGCTTTGGCGGGACATCTAGGCACAAACCATAGCACATGCTTATTAGGCTACACAGTCTTACTCATTCTAACTTCCACCTGGAAATATGCTCAGTCACTTTGTATAAACCAGCTGGCCAGGCAGATTTACAGAGCATACATAGCAGAATAAAGAAAGCCCCCCAAAACAAAAATGACATACATCCTAGATAAATGCTAACCCAGACAGGAAGTCAAGATGACACACTGGAACTTTGCTGAGAAAACTTGGATCTAAGGTCACCTTAGTCAACAGTATTTCTAAGAAGTGCTTGGCATCAGTCCGGTATCTACAGAATATAGAAGTTGCAAGCATATGTATAAATCAATGTGACTTCATTCTTCTGCTCTGGACTCATATTTAGACTAGAAGCAGACCAAGTAGCTCTCTGATCTCATTTTCCTACTTCCTAAATAAAAACTATCTTGGGATCTTTTTCAAAAAATATTTATATGACCAATGAATGTGCAAAACAGGACATCCCTAGCAGTGGAGATTAAATGAAGCTGATTCCCGTCATTTGGATGCTCTGAATTAGAAAGCTGGGCTCTGAGAAGGCGTTTTAATCTCATTTAATCCCAGATCTTTATCTGCTGGAAGCTAGCACGTGCAGTTGGCATTCGATTTTGAGAATTAGCTTGCGTTTTCTAGATGCCACAAGTGAGTCCTGGCACAGTGATATGTCTTGTTGATGCTTTGGGATCTTGGAAAAGCAGGACACATCGGATACACTGATGGGCTCATTTTGGGATATGCGGCGCTGCTGTGGTGGGGGATGCCCCCGTCTGTCTGCAGCACCTGAATGAGGCACCTACATTCCCACCAGTTTCCTGCAGCATTCACATCTGAAATGAAAGAGAATAAGGAGAAACAAGAGCAAAAGGAAATTTTGATGTAACCTCAGAATTTTTTTTCTGTGACAATAGAGGTAAGGAGTATGTTTATTTCATATTTCTGTGAACTGATAAAATAGGAAGAGATACACAATGATAACTTGATAGGGTAGTGGCAAATCTGGGGTGTTTTGGCTGCAATTATGGTTTGTTGCTTTTGGATGTCCAGTGCAGTAGGTAGTCTTCAGCTTGTTAGCCATATGGTTGACAGAAGAGAAAGTGACCTTTTAGCTAGGTCTAGAGTATGCATGGTGGCATGAAGGAGCTATTCATAAAAACCTGGGGTGTACGGATCTCTCATCTCAAAGGGTCCATGTGGGACCAAGCAGCAATGGTGGAAAGGAATAGAGAAACAGTGTTGTCAAGGTGCTACCAGGATTATTCTGATGAGTTGTGATTTTCTCTCTTGTAGGTGACAGTTGTGTCCTGGGAGGGGCTAACCATTGAGCAATTGCAGTAACTGGAGGGAAACAAAATGTGGCCTCTAGGAAGTGCATTAGTCGCCACGGGTGGAGATCAAGTTGAGGTTGTGCTTGGATTATAGAACTCCACCATGAGGGGCAAGTTGAAAAGTTCCGTGTGTGGCTGGCATGCTCGGCTGAGATCTTTCTCCCTTTGTGTCTTCTCTTTGGGGAATTTCACGTTGGGCCTCCCTCTGTTCTCCTGCTCAAGGAGTGAGCTTGGGAACCACTGTTTGCCCTCCTGAGGCCAAAGGGACTGAAGGCCGGCACAGACGAAGAAAGCCCCGGTAGGTGGCTTGATCAGGCAGCTTAAGCTGTAGGAAGGCGCTTGCTTTACCTGGCCCAAAGTGAGGGCCTCCTTGAGGGAAGAGTATCACGTGGGTTAGTTAGCCTGCTTCTGGCCAAGGATTGAGGCCAGGGGCCAAATGGAATTCCAGGTTGAATGGTCAGCCAGCCCTATCAACAGGATGCTCTATTAGGGTTTGGGGCCATGACTGATAATGGAGACAGTGGGCAATTACCTGCCTTTGTTCACCTGTCAAGAATCTTGTAGGTCCATGGCAAGCAGCTCTGTATGATCCAGAGGTTTCGAGCCTGGCTTCCTAGAGACAAAACTCAACATTATTATCAGCACAGATGAAGCCATATGGCTTAGAAGTAGCAGAACCGGGATGGAAATTTTGCTCCAACTCTTCTTCCCAATGCACCTGGGAGCTGGGACCCATGTGTCAGACCTGCCTTTTCCATATCCCTGTACATCAGGCAAGCTCTCTCTCTGGGTCTCAGTTTTCCCATCTTGCAAAAGCCTGGTTTATACCAGTCCTTCTTCAAATCTTACATTTAAGAGTGTCATATTATCACCGTTCCTAATGCTTTGATTGAAGGACTTGGCATTTTAATCTTGTTTTTCTTTTTTCTTTTAACCAAAGGCATCAAATCAGGAATTCAAGCCGGTAGCCAATGAACTTTCCGCCCCTGTTATGAGAAACGATCCCAGAATCTCAAGGAAATCAAGGTCCAGGACTCACCCCAGGGGAGGATTCTGCATACGCATAACTTGTTTTGTCTTAAAAAAAACAAAACTTCATGACGTTTTCTCCTCTCACCCCCACAGTAAAGTCAATGACTTCCAACTTCCTTTCCCTTCCAAAGTCCTTGTAGAATTTTAGGCAAATTAAAGCAGGAGCATTTGATCTCCTCCCCAGATGTTTTGATCACAGAAGGGCCACATATGTGCACACATGCCTGGATATTTTTAGATTTTTTACAGGATCCAAAGCTCTAACTGCTTTTTCACTTTTCGAGTTGTGGCCGCTGCTGGAAGGTGCTCTGCCGAAGCAGAGGCTGACGGAAGAAGGCCTGGCTCGGCGGAGGCTTCCAGAGCAGCTGTACTCAGGGACTTAGGAGAGGAAGCTGCTCAGAGCCATTCTTGGATATTGCAAGACTTCAGTCCCTGGAGCCTCTCTAGCAACCAAGAGGAAACAAAACACTATCATTAAAAAATTATAGATTACGCAGATACTATTGGAGGAGTTCTGGCTGCCAGTTCCCTCAAAAACATATAAAGCCCCAGTAAAAAGACAACCAAGTAGGATGGAGAAAAGATAATGCTCAGAAAGTCAGGTGAAGAGCCTCTAGCTGGTGACAGGACCAGCTGCCTTTCTCTGCTGGTCCTTAGTTTCTCCATGTGCAGATCGGGATGCACGATACCTTTAACCCAGGGGCCTGAAAACTATGGCCTGCATGTTGGCTATTTTCATAACTGTAATAGGGCACAGCCATGCCTGTTTGGGTAAGTACTGCCTGTTGCTGAGCTGGAACAGTAGGGCTGAGTCATTGCACCCGGAACCACACAGGTCACTAATCTAAAATATTTGCTCTCTAGGGCTGGGAATTTAACTCAGTGCTTAGAGTGTTTGCCTCGCAAGCATGAGGCCCTGAGTTCGATTCCCGGTACCAAAAAAAAAAAAAAAATTTGCTCTCTGGCCCTTTAAAGAAAAGTTTGCTGTGCCCTGAGAGACGTGGCCCTATCATTTCAGGCTATGTCAAAGGTACTGTACTAGCCTCAAGTGAGACTCTCCTTTGGGGGAGGGTAGTTGGAAGTTAATGTGAGAAAATCTGGAAACATGTTTCTTATTGTCTCCCAGAGGTTCCAGGAGAATGGAGCTCCAGATGTGCACAATAGTAACATTTTCATTGCCGAATCCTGGGTTAGCTTCCTTGCTTGCTCCCCGCTCCGCTCCCCTTCCAGTGCTTCCTGGAGTCTTTTCTCTTCACACCCTCTTGCACTCAAATCTTTGACTCAGGATCCACTTCCCAGGTACCCTGTCTGAGACAGGAGTCTGATCTTGTGTACTTCCTTTTTCTCCCTTGTCTGCTGCCCCACCTGCACTAAGTTGCCCCCTGGTTCCTCCTGGGTTTAGATATAATTCAACAACTGCAGGGCTTGAGATATACTTTCCTTAATGGCCACCAGGGTGCTGAATAACACACCCAGGAAGTGCGGGAGACTGCTCTTCATGAAGTCACTTTTGGCCATGGAAGTGTCCTCTGCCTTTTCTTCCTGTGGCCTTCTATGAAATGCAAACCTTCCAGGGAATTTCTAGGTGCTGAGCAAGTCCCCCTGCGTGAGACATTGGTGCCTGTCTGGCACCTTTCTTTGTAGTGGGTTGCACGATAACCAGTGAGATTTCCCTTTCTTGGTTCCCAGTATTTCCCTTACCTAGGCCATTTTGAGTTCTCATTACCCCATTAAGGTCCCGGCACTGTAAATTTTGCCTCAGGCTCTGCTTTCTTGAGAACCTGGGCTAAGGCATGGAGCTGTTTTAAATCTCTCTAAAGACTCTTTCATTGAATTGGGTCTTTAAATTTGGGGGGTCTGATTTTTTCAAGCTCTTTGTAGCCACACAATTTGTCGTAGCTAAGGCTTGGAAACAACCCAAATGCCCAACAACTACTGAATGGCTAAAGAAGATGTGGTTTTTTTATACAATGGCGTGCTACTCTGGCATAAAAAGGACAAACTTGAAACATTTATACATAAATGGATGCACCTCGAGAACATACTCTTAAGTGAAATAAATCAGACACACATGATTACATATAGAATTGTTTCTCTGATATGAGAAACCACAAGTATAAGTAAAGACAAAAAGGTGTAACAGATATTGTGAAAAATAAAGATAATATTCAAATGATTAGAGAACTAGAGAGAGAAGAGAGGGAAAGGAAGGAAGGAAGAAAGAAGAAAAGAAAAAAAGGAAAAAAATGGAAAAGTGTAAATAAAGCTATTGTAAATAAGGAGGGAGGAGCAGTGAAAGGGAGAGGTGGGGAAGAGGTGGGAACCAAGATATATCATGTACAGGTACAAATCAACTATGATGAATGTGATCATTATGTATATCTACAATATACCAGTACATATTCTTGGTAAATAAAAGACTCGCTCTGACACAGCAGACTTTTGTAAATTTCATTCATTATATACCTAAGTATAAAAGACAATGTGTATGTATTCAATGATATTGGGCATGAAACACCATTTGATTCCCATACAGATTAATTTCTGGGGTGTGCCAGTGGTCTTGATTGTTACAATTCAAATTAGTATATTATTAATAATGCTTATTAAGCTCTATATACCAGGCTTGAGTCGAGTAGTTTAAAGGCATGAAGTATTTGATCCTCACTCAAATTTTACCAGGTTCTGTTATCCTGATTTAACACAAGAGGAAAATGAAGTGCAAAGAGGGCAAGCCACTTACCCTAAATTGTATAATAAACAACGAAGTCAGGAAATAAAAGCAGGTCCAATGGATTCCAAAGATTGTGTTCTAATTTTAGACTTTAGTATGTCTCGTATACAAAAAGCACTCTTACCAGGTATGAGTGGTGCCTGCTTGTAATCCCAGCACTCGGGAGGCTGAGGCAAGAGGATCACTTCAAGTTTGAGGTCAGTCTGGGCTACATGATGTGTGCAAGATCTGGTAAGTGACTAGATCAGCCCATCTGTATAACAAGCACTGTCAAACGTTTGTTGACAATCCCAGTTTTGGATGCCACTTGTCATCCTGGCATGTGCTGGGAGACTGCAGGGCCTTCTTTGGAACTGCCAGGCCATCTCCCTTTTGATCTCTTCTCAGATCCCTGTTTGGCTGGTCCCTGGGGATTCTCTCCTGTCACTGTTCCTCACTTTCCTCTGATGGCTGAGTTGACTTCTTCACATCTTCCTCTACATGTTCTCCAACTCCCTGAATACCTTCTGCTATAGAGAGCCAGATCTGCCTATTCACCGCACTGATCTCTCAGGGAGAGAACAGGGGTGGCTCCCACTGTTCAAGGCCACCTTACGGAGTGGGGAGACCGACTCGGATACCAAGAGAACCTGCTATCTGGCGACAGAGACAGGTGCACAAGCTGACCGTTCTGGCACCTGCACTGTGCCATGTTCTATGGCAAAGGAGCTCTGTGCTGTCCTGTGGATGAGGCATGCAAAGTAGCACTGAGGGAAAGCTTCTTGGAAGAGCAGATGTCACAGCTGGACCCAGAAATATGGATGAATGCCAGGTAGAAGTGGGAGGGGAACGTTCCAGACAGGGCGTGAAGTCCTTTCTTAATGGGACTGTCCTGTGCATTGCAGGGTGTGTACCAACAGTAGCCATGGCCTCTGTCCTCTAGGTGTTCATAGCACTTCCCTGGTTTTGACAGCCAAAAATGTCTCCAAACATTGACAAATGTCCCCTGGATGGCAAAACAGCTCCTGATTGAGAACCACGGTGCTGGTGTTGGGTTTTTGTGGGAGTTTTTTGTTTTTGATTTGAGTACATATATGGATGGGCCCTCCTGTATTTGACTTTTCCCCTCTTTTCCTGATCTGGCAACACCTGACTTCCAGCCTTTCCGTGAAACACACTGGCTAGTGCCCTTGGCTCCCTGCACAGCCTCATTCAGCACGTGGGGCTCAGGCTCCCTGCTCACTGGGGCGCTGGCTGGGGCTGGCTGTGGGGCACCAGTTGCCAATAACTTCATCTCACTTTGCATCGGGCCAGCAAGACACCTAATATCCCTTTGGGCACACCACATAGTGTCTAGGAGACTCCTGGATGGGTGCCCTCCTGGAGGTCAGCTGGTACTCTGGATCTGCTGTCCTTCAGTCCTACTGTCTGCCAAGCTGCAGCCTAAAGGGACAAGTTAGCTCAAGGAAGCTGCCAGGGAGAGGGTATAAGGCTGGAGACAGAGGGCGGGTGGTGGCAGCTGGAGACCATGTGACCGCTGGAGGTTGTGTGTGTCACAGGGCAGAGCTGGCCACTGGTTCACCCTTTGGATCAATCTGAGCAGCTGTCACATGACTTCTCTGTGGGAGCCTTCATGTTGTGGGCTGGAGAGGGAGGCAGGATGGGGGAAGGAGGTGTGAGGGAAAGGGGAAATGTTTTTAGGATCCAGACTGGAAGTATGAAATACACTTGTGAATCACAAGCTGATACTCATCATATGACCATATTGGCTTTGCAAATGCAGAAATTAGGCCTCAGGAATGCACACAAAAATCTATCGCAGCCTCTGTTATGTACAAGATGGGGTTGGCGGGCGAGAGAGAGAGAGAGAGAGAGAGAGAGAAAGATAGATAGATAGAGAGAGAGATTAAGACTGGAGTAGGGCTCTGAAAAGCTCCTATTGGAGTGGCAGAAGCCAGGCACAGGACCAGTCTCCATCTCCCCAGATGTCATCAAACCTGCCTCTTTCCACAGACTCATTCTTATGTGGGTCTCGGAAGAGCTCTGTTTCCCAGTGAGGAAACCAAGGCCCAGAGTGATCCCTCTGTGGTGCATATCCTTGCTTCCTTAGGCTTCCAGGATCCAGTTTTTGTTTTTTCTTTTTTTGTGTTCCCACCACGAACTCTCTGCACCTCAGTGAGACCCCAAACTACACACACTGGCTTGTGCTTCTTGCCAAAGGAATGTAGCAGAAGCTCCTAAAATGTCCCTCCCCCAGGAGAGGCCTCCAGGCAGGTGAGGCTCAGGGTCACAGGCCTACAGGGCTAGCTCTGCAGGAGGCTCTGGGACGGGGAGGGAGGGCTTGGCAGTCAAGAACAACCGGGAGCTTTCGTCCCACAGGAATGAGAGGAAAGCCCGAGGGTTCCTCTAGCAGCCCCACCTCTCGGCCCTCAGTGGGCCAGGAGCTTTATTTAGCTGTCCCGAAATCCCACAGACCTGGACAGGACTCCTGAGCTGGTGTCCTTGCTGCTCAAAAGGACAAAAGCTCATGAGCAAGATCTGTCCCTCTGGGAAGACAGCCACCAGCCTCGTGCTTGCCCAGTATTTCCTTGCGAGGGCTCTCACTTTTAAAATGCTTAAAAATAACATTTAACATATTTAATCTCATTATATAAGCAAGATATATTCAGTGTAGAATAATTGGGAAACCCAGAAAAGTATAAAGAAGAAAATTAAAAATTCACCATAGTCTTACCAACAGAGACATGTTAAAATGTTGATACGTAATTTTCTCACCCATTCTTGAGTCATGGGTATGTATATAGTGCTAAAAAGTGAAACCAGAATCATACTTACATAAATTTTAAAAAGTGATTGCAGTGTTAAATTTTACGTATATATGTACAACTTTTAATATTGTACAGCTCAGTGCATGTTTACACCCTTGATACCATCACTAAGATCAAAATATAGAGCATTTCCAGGCCCTGAAAACTTACCTCTCTCTCTCAGCAGCTATACTTCACAGCGAGAGAGTAATCTGTGTTCTGACTTCCATCGTTACATGTTAGATTTTATTAATCTTGAGCGTTACGAAAATGTGTTTATACATTCAAAATTATGTACTTTTGTGTCTGACTTGGCTCATTCTGCAGCACCTGCCACAGCTCTGGCCCAGCCAAGGCCCTGAAAGTTGGCACATAGATGTGTACTGGGTACATGTTGAGCAGCTGACCAAGGAGTGAGTGAACGGACAAGAGAAGAGACTTTGGGGTGGTGTGGTCTCCTAATAGGCCCCTGTGTTTTCCAGCAACCACCTGATGGCCCGTCACTATGGAGAAGAAAGAGCAGGCACATGGCTCGTGGGATAGTCAGGGTGAGAACAGATGCTGACCTGAGCCACAGGGAGGCTGTGGGGTGAGTGCAGAGAGAGCAGGTTGTACTTGCCTGCCACTCACGAGGGCTGGGCCAGTGCTACGGGAGCAGCAGGCCTGGGGGTATTTTTAGAAACCCCATCACACAGAGCAGGCACTTGACACTGTTGTTAATTCACTGTCACAGTGTCCCGTGCCATGGCTTGATGTGGAGCCCCCACCCTGGGTCGGCCTGCTGTGCTATGAACCCATGAGCCCTTGAGCAGAGGAGACTCATGCTGTCAGCGGCACAAAGCAAGACGACGCTGGTGTCTCCAAGAGACCTCCACTGGGAAACACACACGCTTGGCTTGTGCAGAAATGAGTGCTGTCATCCTGTGACCCCAAAAAGAGATACTCTCCAGCACCAGAACCATGACACAGATCCAAGTCCGTGTAATCTCTTTTACTGTTTAAAGATCCTGAGTTGGGAGGGACCCCCTTCTGCTTCTCCCACCTCCCGGTACTTGAACCCTCTCTGACTGTCTTTCCAAAACACTCAGTTTTCTCCTCTTTTTTGCCTTATGCTGTAGTCAACACCCAACATCCAGCCACCATTATCTCTTGCCTGCCATGTGAAGCCACCTTTTTCCTCCAATTGCTCTTGTTTCTGTTTTAGTCTTTCCGCTCTTCAGCCAAGTGTTAGGTACTCTTGCTTGCTGTAACCTTGGCAGTGTGGCCAGATCCTGTAGGAAAAGGAGAAGTTCTATATTGTAGGATTGGAATGGAACCATGGTGGCAGGAGAGACTTGGTGGGCTGTGTTGGTGGGGTGGGGAGCCACAGAGAGGCATTGCTCTGGGAACTACTCAGGGGGCAGGTAAGAGGTTCGGTGGGGGAGGGGCAACCCTCTTTGATATCCTGGAGTAACACAGGTAGACCTGATACCAGGCAGGATTTTACTATTTGTTGAAGATGCATGGCTTTTTATTCTTTTCTGTGGGCTCACAATTGATGGCTTGTTGGAGATGAAGAGGAGAACAGGCACTCAGTCTTTTTCCTGAAAGACTGGGAAGTTAGAGATGACATTGGGAATATAGAAAATCGATTCCCAGTGAGCTGCTGAGGTAGAAGACTGTCATGCTATAAACGTCTCAGCTACAGACAAACGATCCTTGAACAAGATGTTAGAACAACCTGTGTAGATTATGAGACTGTTTCTGCAGTGTGTGACCTGGCACGGTTTGTCCCTGCTGTCCCTGAGGACAGTGACATTACAGATCAGCTGGTTTGGGGGTTCTGCTCGGAAGGAGCCCACCCCTCACCTGACTGGTGCCATCCTCCACTGGGCGATTAGTGGTCAGACATGCCCCGCCAATGGGGAGCACCTTCACAACAGACACCAGTGCCCATCTGCCAGATCACAGGGTCAGGGACACCTCCTGGCCAGAGAACATGAGCTGAGCAGCTGTCCCTGCCACACCAGCCACAGCAAGTCCTCTGGCCGGTTCAGCCTCTGGGAGCAAGAGGCCCCTTGTGACCAGCAGGGTGTGTGAGTGTCACAGCTCAGGTCACAGGGAGGGCAAGGAGGTATTCCTGCTCTCCAATTCCCCCAGACATGAATCCAGAACGCTGGAAATGAGCCCTTCTTTTCTGGGCTACAGGACGGGGATACTCCCAGCATCCCCTGTAGCCAAATGAAAGGGTCCTGGAGCACTCGGGGTCCAGCTTAAGAGAAGAAATGGAAGCTGAGCATGTTACAGATAAATAATTCCTGGATTGCAGACCACTCCTGAGCTTCATTTTCCTCTTTTTATGATGAGTACAATGAGATGAGGGATGCAAAATTGCCTATCAATGGATGATGTTAGGATGAGTCTAAGGCATTATTTGCCTCTCAGATTTTTGTGTTCAACATTTTTACTGACAATTTGGAGGAAGATATTGGATGCGAGTGTGTCAAATTGTACAGAAAGTACAGCTGGGGAGCACAGGGAAGGAGCGCCTGTGATGGCAGCACCTGAAAACCCTGCCTGCCCTGACTCCCCTCCCTGATGGCCTTTCTGTGTGGTCCTCAAACAGCAGGATTCCATTTTCCCACCTTCTCTGATGGGCAGAGGCCAGGGATACTGCTGAACAGTCTATGGTAGTCAGGGTTTCTCTACTTGGCTCCGTCGACACTGGGGGCCGGTGCATCCTCTTGTTGTGAAGGCTGCCCAGAGCATGGTAGATGTATAGCAGCATCCCCTGCTTCTTCCTATTTGCTAGATGCCAGTAGCTCTGCCATGCTTCGCTTTGTGACAATAAAGTGATCCCAGGAAAGAAGACAGCTCCTGGTGAAAACCATTCTTTTATATTCATCCTGAACATTTCTCTGTCTGCTGGGTAGCTGTGGTCAACATAGTACTCAGGGTTTGTTAACAAGCAAAGCTTTCCCACTTCTTCCCCAGACCTTCACCTATACAGATTACCCCCATCCCTGACTCCTGATATTTGGTGCTTGATAAAATCTTCTAAAATTTTCCCCAAGCATCCCTCTGTTGAAAATGGCACCCCTGATGTTCCCAGATAGCTATGGCGCTCATGGCATTCTGCTGGAGCTCTGGCTACATGGATTTTAATTTTTTGTTTCTGATGGTCTCCCACTAGACTACATGCTTCTCGAAGGCAAGTTCTAGCTCTCTTTTACCTTCACTCCTAGAGTCAGGTTACACGGCCCCACACAAAGTGGATGATCGGCAAGTCCCTGTTGAGTGGTACCTTTTAATGGCTGCTCACAGGTTGTATAATGCGCTAGTCAAAAATCTTGTGTATGATGGTCTAGTCAGAAACATTTTCTGGACCTTAAGAAGGTAAAGGGCCTGGTACATCCTGAGACATCAGAGCACAGTTTCATTTCTCAGGCAGAGAAAAATTAACTTACTATTTTAATTTCCAGAATGCTGTGCTAGGAGTTCCTCCATGAAACCTCTTTTGGGCTCTGCCCCTGAGAAAACCCTGCGGTGACACTGTAGGCAGCAGTACCTTGTTGAAAGATGCTTGATGATAGGCACTGACCCAGCCAAACTTTCTGCTTTCAGGAGCAGGGGGCCCGGCTCCTCCTCAATACAAATATGATCCATCTTGTCCAAGGCGAGGCCCCACCCAGCGCTCCCAGTACTCTTGGCTGTGGCGCTTTCTCCAGCTCTTCCCTCTGCATTGTCAAAACGGGAACAGACTGCGCAGAAGGAATGCGTTTGGTGCGGAGACCAGAGCCAGGGCAGTATGAGGCAGATCCAGGCAATCTGCTCTGCTCCTCCAAGGAGAGAGGAAAGGCTTTTCTTTCTTGCTGACAATCAGCTCAGTGATGGGAAAATTGCTGGGCACCAAAGCTAAGCCCAATGAGAGATTTATACCCTACATTGGTGCACTGCACCTGGTGATATATTGGTCTCTGTGTGTGCGTGCGTGTGTGTGTGTGTGTGTGTGCATGTGCTAGAGCTTGAAGGCAGTGATAATGAAGGAAAACTCATGAGCACTCAGCAATAAAAAGTCATCAGGTCCAACTTCCAGCTGGTGTTTGAATCATATCAGTAACTCTCCCTGCCCCACGAGTTGGACATCGTCAGTGAAGGGGCCTCTCACAGCCTTCACAAAGTTAGACAGCTGTCTTGAACAGAAAGCTTTTGGGTACTTTGATGTTCTGATTTCCCCCCGTTATCCTAATTCCTGATTCCATTTGGAATGAGTCCACGCCTAAGAAGGATTTTCAGAAGCACCTACTTTCCCACCCAAACCCATTCTTCTGATGAAAGGGACCCAGTTCTTTCCATTACTCCTGTGCCCTGCGAGTTTTTGTCCCCTCCCTGATCACCCGCTCCTCATCAGCACAATAGGTAACAGAGTGCCCCTCTGCAGTTCTCAGAGAATACTTTATTTGGGATGGATATGTTTTCCAGAGAGCTGAGGAGAAACCTGAACAAGAAAATTTAAAAGCATGATGGGAAAATCTAAGTATTCAGGCTCAAGGTCCCCTTTAAATTGTTCGCATTCCTGACAGTCCTCTCTGAAATTTCTCACTCTTCTGAGTGTAGCTCTCACTTCACCCCCATAGCCTTCCCGCGCCCCTTGGCATCTGCCCTCCAACATGACTGGCCTCTTTCATGCCGCCACTGGAACATCAGGACTGATGAGAGGAAGCCACAGAAAGCCAGAGAACATCTGAAGATGAGGAACGCTTGCTTAGCATCGGAGAAGTTCAGCCACAAGCGACCCCTGCAAGAAGTGTACTCTCCACAGGGAAGGTTTGTGACAGGCTTCCGGAGACGCAGGGGTCTGCTGAGGTTTGGATGAGGTGTCTCAATCTCTTCTAGCGCCGTGGCTTTGTGATTGTGGCAGATTCACAATGGTGTTTTATGTGAAATGAAGACTCCTGGGTGTCCTTTGGCAGTTGTGAGAAAGGGAGCAGCTGGCCAGTTCTTTCAGTGAGAAGTTGTGGGACTGGAGACCAAGTATGTCTCAGCCCTGGTCTGCAACTAAGCTTAGCGACCAAAAGGTGACAAGCACCGGCAGAGAGGCGTGGTTCCTTTCTCCTGCGCTGGGGCCCCATGCTCAGGAAGACTGTAAGTGTCCATGGGTCAGTCTTTTTCACTTTGAGCACTAGTGAGCCATCTCATTGGTCTGAGAAGTATTTATGATTGTGAAAAGTGTAGGAGTGAAGCTTTGTGAGACATTGTTCTGGAATGATTTGACAAATTCTGGACATCAGAGTGGCCAACAGACATATAAATGTGGAAGATCACTGTTTTCAAAGACTGTTGGATCTCAGGTCTGGGAGGTACTTCTTAGAGGCTGGCATGTCCCAAGTTGTCACTTAACCTGTCCTAGAACATCCCAGTGTTTGATCTAAGAGATGATGACTGGAAGTTATTTGCCACTGGCAGATAGATAAATGTTTTTCCTCCATCCTTCTTCACTCTGGATGACAGAAAGATCACTGAAACAATTCACCCCACCATTGGATGGTGTTGTGCTGACATCGTTTGAGATGAGTGCCCTGTAGGACATGTTCTTCACAATCCCGTGATATCAGGGGAATCAGATGTTATTTGTTCCTATAGCTTACAACAAATACTACTAACAGAACTTCTTAGCGAGTACTACCTTGTGCCAGACATCGGACTCAGTATTCTTCAGGATTATGAAAACATTAAATCTCACTCAGTGATGGACAGGTCCCCAGGGGTCGTTTCAGCAAGTCCTCATGTCTTAACATGTTAAATCAAGGTTCAGACCCTAAGC
Source organism: Hystrix cristata (assembly GCA_004026905.1). Taxonomy (NCBI): domain Eukaryota; kingdom Metazoa; phylum Chordata; class Mammalia; order Rodentia; family Hystricidae; genus Hystrix; species Hystrix cristata. Next base: position 43,642 of record PVJO010003643.1, on the reverse strand, counting down.
CATTAACCTAGCTCTGTCGTGGTTAGATGGAGACAGAGTCTCTCTAAAGGAGACCATGGTCACAGGGATTTTGGGTATTTCCATCTTCCTGTAGTTTCCAGAAAGCTAGTTCTGCACAAATGTAGTCCAAATCAGTGGTTCTCCTAGACTTGCCTTGTCTCTCCAGGCCAAAAGACTAGACCAAAGAGAGATATTCTGTGAAGCCAGAGGAAGTGAAGGGACAAGGAAGATCATAGGTCAAGTCCCTTTGATGCCAAGCCTGAGAGAGGGATTTAGGTACATGTGGTCCACTGACAGAGAGAGAGAGAGAGAGAGAGAGAGAGAGAGAGAGAGAGAGAGAGAGAGTAGGAGAAACTTGCAATGAAGAGAAGATGAGGGAGGATTGGGACAGAAAGAGAGAGAAGGACAAATACAGATGTGATCCAAATGCAGACTACCAGATAAAATACAGGATGTCCAGACAAATTTGCACTTTGGATAAACAATGAGTATTTTTTAAACTATAAGTATGTTCTAAGTATTTAGTGGGACAAACTTATACTAAAAATGCATACTTTGTTTATCTGAAATGCAAGTTTAATTGGACATCATGTACTATTTGCAAAACCTGGTAACCTAGTCTAGGCTGACTAATTGGCCCCTTTAACCCCAAACTGAGGATTATTTTGGCATGTAGGACTCTCGGTAGTAAAACTGAAGCTTCGGTCATTTTCCTGAATTGTGGTCTCAGGGCAAGCCATCCTTGGCCTCGATCTTGGAGAGCAGGTAGAGGTGGGATTGTCCCTCTGAAACACAAAACCTACTACAGAGGTGTTCTTTCTTGAGGGGTGGATGGATACTCTTTTGGTTGCCTGTGTCTCTTGGTCACTGTCCACAGTGGGAGAGGTTGGGGGTTAAGAATGGGGAGAGAGTTGAAACCTCAAGGAGAGGCAGCTCTTGCTTTCCAAGAGCAAGACTCTGGAGAAAGTGGACAGCTGTGCATCATTAACGGGCAAAGAGGTGACATAGCTGCCAGGAAGGTGGGTGGGCCACCTCAGCATTTACTGCATTGTCCACATCCCTGCAGTCCGGAGTCCTTTCTTGCCTGTCCATAGATCCTGCATTCATTCCCTCAGGGCACTGAGAGTCCTGAGACATGGGTAGATTATTCATGACAGGGAGAAAGGACCACAAAACCCTTCCCATCAGGCGGTAATATCTGAACCTGGCCTTGAAAATGGGTGGGCATTTGACATATAGGTCAGGAGCAGGGAGGCGGGGTGGTGCTAGTGAGGAGTGTGCCGTCAAAGTGTGAAGGTCAAGGCCACGCAGGTCCAGGTATGAAGGTCCTCTCCTCAAGTCCTCTGAGAAGCCGTTCTAGGGGACTTTAATTCCTGTTCTGCAAAGAGGCCCCTGGGCAGGTCTTACTTGGACTAGCAAAGTATGTAGTCCATGCGAAGGCCAAATGATTTCTTTTCTGACTGAAGTGAATGCTTTGGAAATGTGCTGGTGGCCCTACTGACCTGGGGATACCCAGGCACCTGGGGAACATCCCGGCTCCTGGTGGGGGAGGTCCCAGCACCAGGCCCTGGCCCAGATCCACAGGAAGACAAGCTTCCTTCTCACCTTTCCAGTATATCCTGAAACCAGAAGCCCCATGACACTGGCTCCTCTTTCACTGCTCTGGGATTTCAGCTCTGGCTGGGGCAGGACACCCACACTGCTGAGAAGCCTGAGAAGCCCTGGGACAAAGGTACAGGGAGGGTCAGCTGGGGAGAGCGATGGGACTGATCCCAAATCCGTGTCCCCATTTCTGCTCTGAACTTGTCCCAGCATTGCTGAGGCAGTCAGGGCTATTATGCATTTATTTTAACCACTTCCTCGCTGTGTGACCATGGAGATGTCACTTGGCCTTCCTGAGCCCCTCACAATGTTCCTACTAATTATAAAAACATCGGCACCAGTGGCATTTGCCAAAGCAGTGTGCTCAACATACTTTCTTTTATTTCAACATCTCTGCAAATTGCAAAAATGGTGAGGGGGCGAGATTGTATTAGACTCTTCATTTTAGGGACACAGAAATTAAACACAAGCAATGGGGCTTGCCCTTGTGTTACAGCTGCTGGCCTCTGTACTCTAGGGCATGAAGTAGATAATAATCTCTTATCAGGGTCTCCAGGAAATGTCTGAGTCTGAATCAGCAGTTTTAATGTCTTGATTATGGGAAGTCAGGGGGCATTTGGTTTCCATGTGTTTTCTGACACCTATAGCAGTAGGCTAAGGAGGGCAGGAAGTCCGACAACCGGCTCTGCATTCTGTTGCTGCAACTGTCCAAGGCAGACACAAATCTCCACACCTTTTGCTCTCAGAAATGCCATTCTGCTCTGAAACCACAGTCCAGCTAGATTGTCGAGAGGAATAAAATAGGATTTGACAATGGGCGGGGGGCTTCTCTGGGACTTTCAGTGTTTGCCAGGCTTTTCTGTCCTTTTTGGAGCCCGATGTGATTGTATCTTAGATCAGTCACTTCTTGGAATTTGAAGAAATAGCTGAGGAACAGATGGCAGGTCCCAAAAGGGACAAGGTAGCTTCTTGTTGGGATAGAGGGTGAGGAGAAGAGCAGACTATGGGAAGAAAATAATGGAGATAGTGTTGATTTCAATAGTTTATTTTTTTAGGGAGCTGGGAAGGGGTAGGGAGAAGGTATGAGATTTCGGGTCAGCACACAGTTTGAAGACACACATATAGATTTAAGTGTACAGGTACTTACCAGTGAAGTGATTTTAGGCTGTCATGGGCCCTCAAAGCCTCAGCTTCTCTGCCCGAAGCCTGATGCAGGCAGGACTGCTCCTGGCACCACCAGGGGACTTTGTGGAAGTCCACGGCACTGGACCACCATGGGAAGTTAACACATGCTTACTGCATTGGTTCCCCCTTCCTATGAGTGGATTGAGCTGCTAGAAAGTATGAAATGTTTCTTCTCCAAAACAAAAATCCTGTCATCTTAGACAAATCTGGTGAAGTGAGCTTTTAAGCCAAAAAGAGCTCTGCATGAATGATCATCCCACTGGCTCCTTTTCCTCTAACCTTGCTAGAAGCGCTCCGGGGAACACACGCACGCACACACACACACACACACAACACGCAAGCACATACGTACACTCACACATGCATACGTACACACAGAGCTGGAATGGCACAGGGCCAAAGCCTCAGATGTGACAGCCCCAGGCTCCCGCCCAGGCTAAGCTTGGGGGCAGTACAGGTCTCTAGGGAGCCGCTGGAGGTGGGGTCTGTGCTGTCCCCCCAGGAGGCACTGGCAATAGCCCACAGATCTACAGCTTGGCCTCACTGACCACTTTGCTGCGTGAGGACGGAGACTCGGGTGTTCCCAGAAGGACTCAGGGAACTGCCTGCCAAAGACCTCAGTCTGATTTCCTTTGGGGAAAAGAATGGAAGGAAATTGGAGAACTGAAAAAAGAAGAAATAAAAAAAGAAAAAGAAAAAGAAGGAAAGAAAGAAACGATGGAGAGAAGGAGGGAAGAAAAGAAAAGAGAAAAGAGACCTGGTACAAGTGTAAAATCAGAATAACAGACTGAGGATGGTGAGATGCATGTGAACAGAGTGTGACGTGGGCAACCCCCACAAATAGACCTTCTGTTAAAAATAGCCTTTGTCTAAATGTGGAAAGGGTGTAAATATAGTAGCGGTTTCGGCTTACTACGGAGCCGCCCCGGCTCCCAGTAACAGAGGCTTATTATAGGACGTGTGCGTCAGCAGCGGAGGGGAGGGCAGGGCAGCCAGGCGAGGGGGAGCGCGGCCAGGCCTGGGCCTGGTACAGTACCCCCTACACACCACGGGCCAGCCCCTGTCCCCAGCCAGCACCCCCTGGTGTGGGCAAGTGCAGGCCGGAATGCTCTGAGATTGCTCCACAGAACTGGGCAGAAAAGTAGCTAAGCTGGGGGAGGAAGGAAGGAACCGCTGGGCTGAAAAGAATCTGAGCAGGATTGTCTTGGAAATACTGCTCAGTTTCATCTGGGATTTCACTAGGCTGTGTGTCCACGGTGCAGGGGGCCGCTCACTCCTGGACACAGCAGGAGATTTTCCAAGGAGTCCCCTGGAACAACCAGCCCAGCTTTCTCTGTCTGCTTTTGCCCCTAGGAATTGAACCCAGGGTCTCGTGCATTCCAGGCAAGCTCTGTATCCCCGAGATACAGCTCCCAAACACCCTCCCATCTCTCATCTACCCAGCTACTCAAGACAGACTTCCACCCTCCAGCCTCCCCCAGCTCTATCCACATTGCCCCGGAAACCACCTTTCTGAAATGTAGCACCATAACATTAAGTGAAATAAATTCGACAAACTTAAATCTCACATGGTTTCTCTTATATGAGAAACCCAAAGTATAAATAAAATAAAGAGAAAAATAAAAGATAATAGGAAACAACAGGGAGACAGATTTTTGCAAATGGAAAGGAGACAAAGAGATGGAGGAAAGGAAGGAAAAAGGGATGAAAAAAGAATTAAGATATGTTATGTACACGTACCAACTCCCCACAATAAATGTAATCAATATGTACTGCAAGTATGTACTAATAAAAATTTTAAAAAAGAAAAAACGCAGGGGCCGACAGTGCCACTGCCCCATTCAAAATGCTGGTGACAGCTCCCTTTTGCCTATGGGCCGAAATCCATGCCTGTCAAGGGTCTGACTTGACCCCGTCTGGGCTTCTAGCTGCTTCTGCTTACTCACACCACGCAGCTCACCCACAGGCACAGACAGGAGCGATACCCCCATCCGGGGCATGCTCCCCATCCTTGCCTCTTTAGGGACAGTGCCATTTCCTTGGACTACATGATTCTCCTCAAGTCTGCACATCAAAATCTGACCCACTCTTCAAGTCTCCAGATCCTGAAGGCATCCTACCTCTTCTGAGAAGGCTACCTCGATCTCTCCCACAACCACTGCCTCTATTGTCACTCTTACTCCAAATCTTTAGTCACTTTTGGGGGAGGGTGCTGGAGATCGAACTCAGAGTGCTTGCTAGACAAGCGTTCTAACACTTGAGCTAAATCCCCAACCCTCTCTAGTCGATTTTGAATACTTGGAAAATAAATCAAGAGGCCTAGTACCATATTTGGTTGAGGCACATGCTCCGCAAATGCCCACAGGTCCCTCTACTTGAATACCTATTTACTGCTCTGTGGTGGGGTTTCCTGACCGGACCTCAGTCTGCCCCACCGGACTCTGACTGCCTTAGGGCAGGGTCTGGACTGCCTCCTTTGAGCAATACCTCCAGTGCCTTGCTCAGTGCCTGGCCTATTATCCTAAGTAAAATGAGCGTCCAGGGCTCTCCCGCCATGGTAGAATATGTTCTTTCAAGATTCATATGCTGAAACCCTAACCCCTAATGTGATATTATTTTGAAGGTGGGGCTTTGGGGAAGTGCTTAGACAACCCTCATGATTGTACCAGTGCTCTCTGAAGAAAAGAGGAGAGAGAGAGCTCATTTCCTCTTTCTCCATCATGTGAGGACACAGCAAGATGACTTCAAACCCTGAAGAGGGCCCTCGCCGTAACCTGACCAAGCTGGCATCAAGATCTAGGACTTTCCAGCTTCCAGATCTGTGAGAAATAAATTTCTGTGCTTAAACTACTCAGCCTATGGTATTTGTTACAGCAGCAACTTCTTTGCCTTTTATCCACCTTCCTCTCTGTGTGGAGGCTTCTCTGCTGGTTTCTGCTGGCCCTGCTACCGGCCCTGACGCAGGCTGAGGATCACCCGGTTGTAGCCCCTAGATGCTGACCTGGAGTCAGAACTGGGCGAGAGGCTCAGCTCTGCCTCTCCTCAACTGTGTGTCCTCAGGCAGGTCCCTTTACCTCTCTGAAGAGTTTCCTCCACTGTGAAAGGCTTGCAGCGAGGACTGAGGAAGAACATGGGGCTGAAAGCATGTGACAAACCGTGCAGTGCTCTTCGGAAATCAGAGCCCTCCGTGCGGCCCTCACCCACTCTCCACTACCGCTGAGCTTGGCAAACCCGTTTCACACTCCAGCCCTGTGGACTCCACCTGCCAACTGGGTCCCTGAGCATGGCCTAGAAAGTATTTTTGCCACCTCTCTATGTTAACAGCTCGAAATCTCCAGACACTGCTGATTACTAGTCCTCTTTTGAGCACACGGTGGTTTTCTTCCTCAAAATTCTTGAAAAGAAAAAAAGGCTTGAAAGGCAGTCGGGACTGGCAGAAGTTGGACTCTCATTGTCAACTGAGGAAGGAGGCTGTGAAAGGAAATGGGAAGAAAGCAGATACACTGATAGCCAGGCTGGTGCTCTTCCAGGTAAGTCTACCTGCTCTGGCCCCGAGTGGCCCTGTCCCGGGCTTGGCTGGGTCTGCCAGCTCCCGGGAGAAGCAGAAGTAGTGGACAGCTTGAAAAGCAAGTATTTGGGCAGTTCCTGCCCTCTGGCAGCGAGAACGTGAATGCAGTGGGAAGAGCCAGGCGTAGGTTCTGCGGAGCTCAGCCCCCGCCTCTGCTCCGTCCCCTTGTTAACAGCATAAACTTGGGCAAGTCTCCTAACTGCAGAGCCTCGTTTCCTCACCGACAAAATGGGGACCATTTGGAAGGGAACTCAAATCCAATGTGATCACTCATGAGAATTGTAAGTACAGTACCCGTGCTTGATAAGTGGTCATTGAGATTGATTCTAAATCTAATTCTGTACACTAGTATTTCATGTTACCACAGAACAAGCCAAGATAAATGATTTAGAAAATGAAAATCTTGCAGTAGATTTCTTTTAAACACTTCCCAGTCGGGACAAAACAACCTCTACCAGGCAGCTGAAAAATTTGTCATGTGGTCAAGAATTTTGGGAAAGGAAAAGAAAAGGGATCTCATGTAGGATTATACTGGAAGAATCAGAGTCCTCAAATTGCTTAGAATCTCTAAAACTCGTGGTAGAGTTCATTATATAAAAATTCTTACAGCTAGGACACAGTATGTTTTTCTAGAAGACATACACCAAGAGAATTTTATATGAGAAGATACGGGATTCTGGAAGCTATTCCCTCCACTAATCTATAATCAATTCATACTTTTCCACGTATATTTCCCTCCTCTGTCTTAATCGTTCATGTACATACACACATGGTTTCATGCAATAAATGTTGAGATGAGTAGTGATGGTAGGAGTATCATCTCAACATTTATTGCATTTACTGTGGGGAGAGCCAGAGCTCAGATTTTGAAGAAAAACATTCCTGGTCCAAACCATGACTCTGCCTTGTATTATCTGAGAGGACTGCTGGGGAAAACAACTGAGCTAAAAAGAAGACCATACCTATACCATTCCTTACTTATCTACCTCAAAGATAGTTGTAAACATCAGAGACACTGTGTAGACTACTAGTAGTACTATACAAATTCACAACACATATCCATACCCATATTTATGTTCACCCACATGCAAATATGTCCATTCATATCAGGGTCTGATAAGCACACATATCTGCACATATGAGCATCCACATGGAGGTAGAGGCCTGGCACGTGTACCTTTGCTATATAATCTACATGAAATTTGGGAGATCTTGTTTCTCCTAGAATTGGAGTCCTGAGACATCACTGAGCCTGGGTCTTATAGTGTTCTGGGTAAGGGGACCGTAGGTGGGGGGCTTAAGCGTCTGAGTGGAGGGGTGTGCTGAGCACCTGAGATGGATGTCCACAGGAAAGATGTCAGGATTGGGTAGGTGAGCTGGCCTTGATATGCCTTGTAAACAGGGAGCCCAGATGACCCAGAGCGCCAGCTTCTTGCTGGCATGTTTGTGTCTAGGCCACACACTATTGGCTGCTCCTTGCCCATCTTCATCTCAGTGTGGCACAGATACTAGAGAAGACCTTTCTTCAGGAAGCTCACTGATAGGTGACTTTGGCTCAAGACATCTTGATGGTCTTGCTGATATTTTCTAGACAGCAAGCCATCCAGGACTTCTACCCTACCTTCCTTCCCTTGCTACTACCCCTAGGTCAGACCTGCATCATGTGCCAAAGGCCCTCTAGTCCTCTCCTTGCTCCTCCTGGACCCTTTTTCTTTCAGTCACAGATCCCTCTGACCCATAAAATCCTTGAATGTTTAGTTCTGTGTTGGCGTCTGCAGCGTGAAGTCCCAGGTTTCAGAAGGAACCAGGATTAAGAAGTCTTAGAATCCCAAAGGCGAGTGAAGAAGAAAGACCGCATGGAGATAGCACCTGTGCTCACGCAGGTTGCATCCCATTGACCTGCCTGCCCCACTGTGAAGCAGGGCCCAGAGCTTCCCTGCAAGGTGAGAGACACAGGCCAGACAGGCTCTATGACTTATCTAAGTTCATAAGCAGCAGAACCTGGTCGGGAGCCCAGGATTGCTGATGCCCACGTTTCTGTTCTCTTTACTTAGTGCTGCCCGCCGAGTACCTTCCCAACACTTTCACGGCATCCTGTCATATCTATAACACTCTGGGGAAAGCTGATATGAATTCACCATCCCAAATTCACAGAGGAGAATCTGAGACTTGGAAAGTCCAGGTCAATTGGCCACAGTCAGTGTGTTAGCCAGGAGCAGGGCAGGACCCAGTTCAGAGCCACACTCCACTTTCATCTTTGCTCCATGCTACTTGAATCCCTGCAAGAAAAGTGGGAGTTGCCTGCTTTGCCTGCTGTGGCTACAAATTCTTATTTCTTCTTTTTTCTTGGCAGCACAAGCTCCAGGGCAGAGAAGACCCTGGCTGTGCCCAGCACACAAGAGTTAGTGTCCTATCTGGAGGTGTTGAAAGAAGCTTCTGCTTGCCCCCATTGGAAACCCAACACTAGCCTCCTTGCCTCTTGCTTGGAAGTACTCTAGAGTTTCTGTGCTCACAATGCATCTCTTTGGAAGGCTGCCCTCTGAGGGTTGCCATGGTGACTATTTTGGTACTGCATGCTAGAAAAAGCTGAGGCACCTGCTGGTCACACCACCAAAACTTGTCTCTCTGAAAAATCAGCAGATGGCATTTGTCAGAAATTCCTACTTCTTGATTAATTTGGGAAAATGAGGAGTGTGCGGCCATGCTGATATCCTTTAACCCGGACTGTTCATGTTGGTGTTTTGGGCAAGGTGTGAAACAGTTGTGTGTAGATCCCACACGCTTCCCTGAAGTGATGAGTCCTTTCATTTTCCCAGAGAGGCAAAGAATTTTGGTGATTTGGATTCTAGTAAATGAAGACCAGAAGAATAGTATGATTTTTCTTTCATATCGAGAGGGGTTAGTATTTCAGGGTTGATTCTTGAAAGGCCTATCCATCACTTCTAGTAGTTAGCAGCTTCCGTGAGTTTGCAAAGATGCCTCATGTCGGGTCCAGCTTTTAATTAGACAGAAGTGTCAAAGTCCCAGTTTGATTCAAATTCCAGTTCTGCCACCTATTAATTGTGTGATCTTGGACAAGTTCCCCAGTCCCTCTAAACCTGTTTCCTCATCTGTAAAACGGTGAGGATAATAATTATTTCACACAATTTTATTTCATTTGTAAATAAAATAGCCTTTATTATTATTATCATTATTATTATTGTTTTTATTAACTAGAGTAAATTTAGACAGGGAGAGACTGGCCAATTCATATCCTCATATAGTTTTTACATATAACTTTGCAACTGTGCTTGTGAAAATAAATCAACTATTTTCACCATCTCTATCTAAGGACTGATACTAGCATTGAAGCGACATAAAAAATACAACAGAAACTCCTGGGTTCACATTGTACAATGTGTCTGTACATTAATTGTTAACTTGCTCTGCTTTTCTAGGAACTTTCCCCCCACCTCTCGCACCCTGGCTTTCACACACCCTTTTCATGGTTTGCAATACTATTTGTTCCCAGCCTTACTTAGCAAACTCTGTCTATAGGTGTGAGCTGGCTCCTGAATCAGCATGCATTGACTACCACCTCGGAATTTTGGGTTAGACACTTTCAAGAGTCTTCTTCAGAGCTGGTTATGTAGTTTTTCACTTTTCTTTCACTGATTCATTCTCTATGGAGCATGAGCCTCAAGTTTCCGCTTTGACAATTTTGTCCTCATTTGAGCCTGGCAAGTCAGGGCTGGAAAAACTCAGGCTACTTCTCTCCCCTCCTGCGGTCATGACAGACGTTGCTAATCAATTCCAGCACTCTTTGTACTGAGCCCTGAAGGGGCTAGGAACCTTCCAGAAGACAGGGCTCGGGGTAGCCACTAGAACAGGAGAGGAAATGTATTTGTCATTTTGGTGTAGGAGAAAGAATCTGGGACAGCATTCAGAAAAGCTAACTCTAGTGCCAGTTCTACCTTTAACGAACTGTGTGAACTGGAACTAATAATTTCCCTCTTTGAAGTTCAGTTTCCTTATTTAAAATAAGCCAACTTAATTCCTTCTAGTTGTAAATCTCCACAGTCTTACCAGCCAGTACCCATCCCTCTGCCCTCCCCTACATATGCACATACTCTCCCATCAGGTGGGCTCCCAACACCCAGCACAGGCTCTAATCTGTTCCTTTCCTGGAGCTGGTCCAAATGATCAGATTTTATCAAGTATCTTGGGATGGATGAGGGCCAAATTAAGCATTCTCAGATGGTTGGAATTACCAAATCATATCATTTTTGTGCTGAAAGTCACCTCAGAGTATCCTGAGCTCAATCTTCCACATTAAAGATGAGAAGCCCAGAACAAGAGAAGTTCAGCGACTCCTTCAAGGTCACAGAGAAAGTTAGCATGCTGCGCTGGTCCTTGTTTGGGGGACCCCTCAGGTCCAAGATCAGGCAATGTCTTGAACTTGGGAAAGGCCTTATGGATCCTAGCTAAGGCCTTATGGATCCCGCAGCCGAGCTTGGAAGAAAGAAAGCGGTACTTAAGGTGATCAAGAATGTCTGCTGGGGGTCAAAGGTTGAACTGTTTGTGCCATGTGACTTGAGAGGGTTCTCAGGCCTTCTCTGCACCTTCATTCTCACCTTTAAAAAGAAATCATGGGGTAATCATTGATCCTCAAATTTAATCGAGAAGCACAATACTTGGAAAGCTAACAATGCTGACAATGTGCAGACTAGATGCCACAGCCTGAAGAGTGCAGTCTCATTGTTCTGGGTGGGTTTTAGCATCTATAGTTGAATAAGAAGGTTCACAGGTGACCTGAATTTGTAGCCAGGTTGAGTGAGCTGAATGGTGGCTCACCCCTCAAGTCAGTACTATGTCCTAATCCCCTGACTGTGACCTTATTTGGAAAGAGAGCCTTTTCAGATGTTTCGGATCGCGAGACAACGAGATCATCCTGCATTCTTCGTTGAGCCCTAAATCCAGTGGCGGTGTCCTTCTAAGAGTGAAGTGGAGAGAGATTTAACAGAGAGGAGAAGGAGGCAATGTGACCATGGAAGCAGAGACTGGAGTGATGTGTCCACAAGCCAGTGAACACCTACAGCCCCAGAAGCCAGAAAGGGCAAAGAGTGAACTTTCCTCTGCAGCTTCTGGAGGGAGGGTGGCACTGCTGATGTCTTGGTTTTGGACTTCTCGCCCCCAGAAATGTGAAAGGGTGCACCCTCCCCCCCAACACATGACTTGAGCTCCACCGAGCTGATGTTCCTAAGCCAAGTTTAACTGAGAAGTAGAACAAGAAGGGGGCCACTCAGAATTGCCCAGTGGCCCTTCACACACTGGAGGTGTGCAGCTTTGGGGCGTCAGAGCGGAGGACCTGATGTTCAGTCCTCAGCGTTGCCGGCCTCTGAGGTTTTCAAAGGTGTCATCTCATTGTATGGTTTGGAAATTTTTCTCAGTTGGCTGCCTTCAGGTAGAACTCTCAGGCTGCCCTGAGGATTCCCCCGAATCATTTAATACTCTTTTACTAATTTGCTTTCTGTTAAAATGAGCTAAGGTGGCTCTACTGTTTATATCAAGAATCCTGACTGGCACACCACCCCTTGAGCGGAAAGGAAATACTAAATACAAACGCCATCTCCCAGACACTTGTAACCCTCTCTCCTCCTTCGCCCTCCTGCCTCTCGGCCGCCAGACCTGTCGGACTCATCCAGGCGGCACATCATTCTCAGCATGGGGGGGCCCCTATGAGCAGGGACGTACTGGCTCCAAATTCCCACAAAGTGGCACCGATTGTTTGGAAACTCTTAGAAAGGGCCACTGTTTTTCAAGAAGGAAGGATAAGAATCTTGGATTTTTGAAGGCTACCAGAAGGGTGGCCAATGAGAGTGCAGATGTTCCTCCAGCCCATCTGCCCTGTTCTGGAGTTTGAAGCATCAGTAAGAATAATGTAGCAGAATTTTCACTGGCTCACACATGAACTCCTGATTGACTCCCAGGCCGTCTGCCCTTTTCTTTTCTAGGTCTTCAGAAAGCTTTGCACCAGGCAGTGAGAGTCTCTCACTCTGATGGCCACATGATTGCAGATGATCCAGAAGCAGGGCTGCTGGTGCAGCTGGGTGGGGGAACACTTTCCCGACATGCAGAGGCCTGGCTTTGATCCCCAGCTTGGCAAAAACAAGCAAAGAAACAACAAACCTCAAAGCAAAGGAACACAAGTGAGTGAGAAGGATGCGAGGGAGCGTAAAGAACAGCATCAGCAAGGAAAAGGTTAAAAACATCTGCAGCAGGTTCTCCTGACTCAAACCTCAGGGGCGATAACTGTTTATACAGCTCATTTGACCATGAATTGGTGAGTCAGGGGCGGCAAGTGGGTGGAGCAGGGACTCCGACAGACCTCAGCTCAAGTGCCGACTCTGGCGCTGCGATGTGGGCCGCAAGCCATGCGGGCAAATTCTCTCACCTGTCAGAACCTCGGTTTCCTTCATACCACACTTGCTGTGTATATGCTGAATGCACTGCGTCCTCATGGTTTCAGTACCCGCGCCCAGTGAGGTCTCTGGGAAAGCTGCACTGGCAGACACTGAGCCGTTGCTCCTGGGGAAATACAGGGTGAGTTTCTAGCCACTGGTCACATTTTTGTCCATGTACAACATAACCTTTTATGTGTGCTTCTGTTTAAAGACACCTTGTTTAATATTACTGCTGATTCATTAACACTGAACTCAGGCCAGCAGCCTGTAACTCATGTCTGAATGAAGCTCATCTAACACGTTTAGGTGCTCTGGGAGTGACATTGCAGCCTCCTTGAGCTTACTTTAGCACGATTCTTAGGGCCCATTTTAAACAATGAAATCACCAACAAAAAAGCACAAAATGTGCAAAGCGTGGTATGAAATAGGCCACAAACGGATACTTGTTTATGGCATGAGTGCTGAAACAGGAAGGCGGTGTTGCCTGATCTGACCTCAGCTGGGAATGTGTGCTCTGAGCCTGCCTGCAAATGACTGTAAAGTGAGTATTGATTTTAGGGGTTACAAGTACATCTTGACAACGAGGCAAATTTACAAATATGGAATCTGTGAATAATGAGGATTAACTGTGTACAAATATCACTACTTACCTCACATGGTCTTTGTGAGGGCCAAATTCACAGGAGAATAAATGGTCACCCGGAAGGCACCACACAGATGGGTGTAGTGGTTACATAGGCATCAGCCTAGTGGTCTCTGCGCAGCTCAGGGGTCGCTTCCCTCAGGAGGTCGTGCAGCAAAAGTAAAGTGGAACCAGTTCCTGAATCGCCTGGGTTGGGAGGAAGGCGAAGAACAGGGAAACTGCTTGCCTCATTCAACTTCTCACCTCACCCCAGAACTTGGTTGCAAGGACACACACTGTCATTGGTAATGTCAGGATTTGCATCCAGCCTCCCTCATACCACAGCCAGTGGTCTTAAATCCTAGAATATATGAACACTACATCTAATCACATGGTCACTGAAACAAAAACACGTCACTTAAAACTTCCTGAAGAGAACCAGGGACCTCTGGGAATACATCTCTGCACCCCTCCACCCCACGCCTTATCAGAGAAGCACTGCTTTACTGGGGTCCCTCCAAAGCATGCTGAAGGTTTTAAGTCCCTTTTCCGGCAGCTTTAGGCCTCTGTCGCAGCACCTAGAAGACAGCAACCTGGGCTTCCAAAATGATACAAGATGATAGGTGCATCAGTTGAAAACTTGTTGGGGGATCGTGTGAGCTGGGAACGAGCTGGCTCTTGGAAGATTGAGGATGGAGACGTGGGCCAGTTGACAAACGCAGCAGAGTGCAAGAAGCAGGGCTACTCCCTGATGGCCTCACTCCAGCCTGTGAGTTTGTAGAGACTGGCTTCTGTGCAAAGGCAGGATTCCTACAACTAGTAACGCGAGGAGCCCACTTATTTTGCAAACTGCTACCAAGTGCCCTCTGTACTCCAGGATTTGTACACACGGCGGGGCACACTGAAATTAGGGGAGTCACAGCCTGTCGCCCTTGGGAGAGAAAAGTGGACCCGGTGGTTGAGAGCGTATATTCTGGAGCCTGTCCGACTGACTGCCTAGATTCAAGTCCCTGCGGTATTGGCACCAACTGTTTAGCCTTTGTGTGTCTCTGATTCCTAAACTTTAAAATGGAGGAAGTCCTGGTACTTACTTTATGGAGTTGATATGAAATTAGATAAAATGGGTTAAAGCATGTAAAAGTTTCAGCCAGCGCCTGCCATGTAATAAGCACTCATTACCAGTTGTTTGCTAACTAAAGTTGGCCGATCCTAGGTGGGAGGAAGCAGGCCAGCTGCATATGCTCCCAGGGGCAAGAAAAATGGGATTTTGAAGTATCATATTGATGACGTATGGTTTTTGCCTTATGAACTTACTTTCGGAAATGAACTTCTACGTAAGCCTGACCTCGCTGTATTATTATTGGTAGTAGTAGTACTAACAGCAACAAATACTGATTATATATGTATGTTTTAGGCTACACTACTAAGTGCTTTACATATGTTAAATAATTTAATTTACATAATAATTAGTACTAATATTAATCCCATTTTTAGATAAGGAAATTTGCAGAGAAGTAAAAGAGCAGTACAGCAAGACAACTTGTCCAAGATTACAGATGACACAGGACCAAGTGGGAGGGGGACTCAGGTTGCAGAAGTCTAAATGGTGTGTCTTAACCAATAAGCTGTTCTGTCCTTGGGGAATGCACCGTTTAGTGGGGCTGCTGGCAATTTTAAAGAAATAACTGCAATAATTTGCAAAGGGGCTAGAAGAGGTGACATAGCAATGAAGCTGTTCACACACCTGTCCTTTTCCCTCGGCTCTCTTATTGGTGCCTAGGCAGCAGGGACCAGATCTCACCCATCTTGGTTTGCTTTACACAGGCAAGGTGCTTGGTTAATATTTGCTGATTTGGTTTGATTCAAGGGAGATGTGTCAACTCCTTAGACGGCACACAGTGTCTGAGCTAATGATGTCTCTAGTGTGTGTTATAAGCCCTAAGGGTATGTGAATGTTATTGAAGTTTGAGCCAGAGATGACAGTCTCCATTTAAGGATGTAAGAATGCCCAAAATAGGAGTGATGTGTACAGCAGGTAAATTTGCTCAGTATGGGCTCCTTTGGTTTCTGGGTCATTTACAACTGGCTACCTCAAGCTTTAGTATGTTCCACAAAGCTCCTGGTTATCCTGGCTCCCTGAGAAATGGACTGATGGTGTGAAATAAACAGGCAGATCCTATCTTTGCAATGAAATCTCCACATGCTACAGCTCATATTAAGACCTGACTATATGCTCACTGAGGACTGAGGATTGGCGATGTGAGCCAGGAGTTGACGCACACAGCGAAGCAGCCAAGAGGCTCTGCCTCTGTTTGAACACACCAGGGACAGGGAGAAAACCATTGTTCACTCCATCTGGGGGAATTCTAGGCCTCAGGAATGCTAAGGGAAGGCTGCTTTGCTAGAGCTTTCTTCCACCTGTCATACCTCCCTGGTGCCTCCAGGAAGCTCTTTTAGAGATGAGTCACTTTCAGAGTTCCCTTAACCATCAGACATAAAGTGTTATTGCCACTCCTTGGCCACCTGGTCAATACAAACGGTTACATTTTAGTAAGGCCTGGAACTGAGCACAGCACTCTAGGCATGGTTTAAAAAGCATAGCAATCCTGGACACTGCACTTTAAAATAGTGTTCTCATTTCTGCAGCCACAGCTCATCTTTGATGGTGCTTGTTTGCCTAGTGAACTGGACTCCATAGTTCTCTCTTATTCCTTTACTGTCAGCATGGCCAGTTCCCCCTAATAAGCACCAGTGCCAGGACTTGGAGCCAGGAGAAATTGGCACGAATGGGGGTCGGGGGAAGGGTGGGGGTCCCAAAGCACAGAGGCTGGTCTCTGCTCCTTGTACAAACCTCTGGGCAGACAGTTCAGATCCAAGTCATGAGGGCTGGGCCGCAGGAGAACGGTCAGGTGTAAGAAGACCCTGAGAAAGGACACTAGCTTGAGGTTCGGAGATTTGGATTTTGCCAAGGAGTGAACTGTATCCCACTGAAATCCATATGTTGAAGCCTGAATGCTCAGTGTGACTGTATTAAGGAGGTGACGTTAAAGGAGGTAGTAAGATATGGCTCCGGTCCAATAGGATCAGTGTCGTTACACAAGGAACCTGGGACTCCCACCCCTGCCCTGCCCCTGTTGTCTCCCAGTGTGACACAGGGAGACGGTGTTACCTACAAGCCAAGAAGAGAGTCCTCAGCAGAAACTCATCCTGCTAGACCCTGGTCTGGAGCTTTGAGCTTCCAGAATTGTGAAAAATAAATGTCTGGTCTCTAAGCCCCTCAGCTGGGGTACTTGGTTATAGCAGCCTGAACAGACAAACACACATTTGAAGCACATTAATCCATTTACCATGAAATAGAGTTGGCAGTTGCTCTGCTCACAGGAAGAGATGTGGAAAGGGCAAAGTGACACGGAACCTACATACATGGGTCACTTCTGGGCCCACTTCATTAAGTCACATAGACAAGAAGTGCCACTCTGACATTGGAAATCACTGACAACCTCTTTTTACCAAGGTCTCTTTTATAGAGGGATAAATGTTTGTTTTTTTTTCTGAGACAGAGCCTCACTCAGTTGATGAGACTGGCCTAGAATTTGCTATCCTCCTTTCTCACCCTCCCTGGTAGCCGGGATTACAGGTAAGCACCACCATACCCGGCGAGTTGGCCACGCTTTTGTAGCTTCACTATTTCTCCCACCTCTAAATTCTCTTCTTCCTTATTCTTTCCTCCCAAGTGTGCAAACTGAACACCCTGATGGAGAGAAGGGCCAACAGGGGAAGTAGTGTTTTCTTACCAAAGCAAGTTAGTGTCTGGACCCTTTTCAGGGTAAGAACCTGGAGACTAAAAGGTTCCAATCCCTCCTCGGCCACTTGCTACCAAAGTGATCCTAGGCAAAGTGATCAATGTAAGCTATCTGGCACGTGCCTGGAAACAATACACCCCTTTCATAGTAAGTCACTTTCATCAACACTGTGCCCGGACCCAGGGTGCATGCCCATGACTCAGACTGGTCTGTTTCCTGGAGAACTTCCTGGATCAGGGGTGGAGACAAGGCAAGCATAGTAATACTGCTTCTAGAAAGCAGAGTGTGCTGAAAGGATGGTGCAGGACTTCAGGAGAGGCCGAGCCAGGCAGAACCCAGAAGGCTCCACAGAAAGGTGGAATTTAAAAGGATCCTTGCTGCGCGGTCAGATTAGGAGCAAAGAAAAATGGAAGAAAGAAAACCATGGTGCGTGCATGTGGAGAGCTGCAATATAGAACGAGTAGGTGGAAAGTGGGAAAGAGAAAGGAAAGTCAGCATTCATCTGATGACAGAGCTGTCTTCATGTCCCAGAGCTGAACTACAACTCTCCTCTACGTGGGCTTCTACACAGTTCAAGAAATGTAGGGTGAATGGGAGGGAGGGGAGGGGAAGAGAGGGGAAAACCAAGATGTATCATGTACAGGTACAAAATAACCATGTTGATTATGAACATTATGTATACAATGTACCAATACATGTTCTTGGTAAAAATAAAAAATAAAAAAAGAAAAGAAGAAATGTAGTTAAGGCTGAACAGTGACTCTCAAGGTGGAGGATGAGTTCCAACTGCGGAAGTCCTTAGGGAGGAGGTGGGGCACCTCTTTCATGATGGTACGATGACAGCATCTCTCCCAGCTGATTTAATTTTCTTTGTAAAATAAGAGACATCATCCACTGGGAGTTAGATGCTGGATGAATGTGGAAGAGGAAGAGCAGACTGCCCAAGAAGCACATGTGGGATGCCCAGGTAGGGAGATGGAGGGCAGAGAACACAGGAGGAGGAGCTAGTGTGTTGCTCAGCTTTCCATTGCTATAACAAAATACCAGACATAGGTTACTTATAAAGAAAAATTTATTAAGTCAAGTTGTGCTCACAGTTTGGAGGTTCAAATCCAAGATTGGGTAGCCTGTTGGTTTGGCCTCAGATGAGTTACAAATGGCAATGGAGTAGGGTGTGAGAAGAGAAGATTTAGGCCCATAATCCCCTCAAGGCCTGTTCCCAGTGAACTAAGGACCTCCCCCGAGGCCCTACCCCTTAGATACCCACAGGGCCTCCCAATACTGCCACCCGGGGACCGAGTTTTACATCTGGGCCTTTGGGGACTCATGTAAACCAGGGCCGCAGGCACTGGGGAGTCTTGTAGTTGTGGCCCTCCCTGTTTCCACCTTCGCTCTCCTAGTGTCCTTGCAGGAGGAAAGTGCTAGGTACAGAGACCAAGTAGAACACAGGGAGAGGGCCTGGGTCACTCCAAGGGCTTCCGAAGGCAGAAGTGATTGACTGGGTCAGGACTGCAAAGTCTCCCGCAGGAGCTCAGTGGAAAATGGTGGGTGTAAAATGCTCGGCAAAGGAGCTGCCGTGTATTCCATGTCAGTTTACCATTTCCTTCCTTTTCTCCATTTTGTAGGCATGTCCATTTTTAGAACACTTGAGTTGGAAAGGATCATGCAGTCAGATGCTCCCGTTCTCCACACGGAGAGAGCCATGGGTGCTCCCACAGAACGAATAGGGTCATATGTGAACATTTGGGTTGAACATTTTATCCCTGATAGGGGGCCAGGGCAACCTCCCCAGGGAGGCTCCTGATTCGGATGACAGGAAACTCTCCCTGCCATCTGCTAGTTCCCAGGGCTTTTGCCGCAGGCTGGAGGAGAAATGGCGGATGGGGTGCTCTGGATCCCCTCCAATCCTGCCCACGCAGCCTGCCTCACCCAGCGCCTTACTGCCTCCTTCACCCTGAGGCCCTGGCTCCCTGCTGGACTTCTCCCACGCACAGCACACGCCCACACTGGCTTCCAGCCGCGGCTGCCCTGGGAATGGTCTTTCAGGGTGGAAAGCTCTTAGGATACTTTATTGGGACTAGAATTTCATTGTGGAAAATCTCCCCAGGCTCCAACCGCTGACTCATCCCTTGAGGCTTGTCCAGGAAATCAGTTTCCAAGATTGCACAAACTCACATGCAGAAAAGCTATCAATATGTTCACATTTGTATCCATGTCAATCTCCTTTCCTTATTCCTTGATATAATGAGTTATCTAATTATGGTGACATCTGTTGAGGAGGAATCTAGCTTCCCTCTCCCCACTCAGAACCCAGTGCAGGGCTCTTTTAGGGGAGATCACATGCTGTGGGGCTTGTGGGGGAGGCAGAACCCCAACAGGAATGGTGGAGGCTTCCACATGGCTTTTGTTGTCCCCGGCACCCAGCTACTCGGTGTGGTGTCACTAGAACCATCTCAAAGAAGGACTAACCTACAAACTGCTGTGAGAGCCATGGGCTGGGCGCCCACATGTCTCTGTACTCTCGGCCCAGGCTTACCGAGAAGTCCAGAGGGAAGAAAGAACACATGCCTGTTGCTCCACTTTTGACTATTAATCAACATGTATAACTTATTTTAAACCTGGAAGCGAATTTTCAGTGGGTCATCACCATGACTTGGAAATTAAAGAACTTATAATTCCCCTTCTCCCATGTCAACATTTCTCAAAGCCTGATCATTAAGACTTTGTTAATATTTATTCATTCACTCACTCATTCACTCAATAGATATTTATTTGTCGAACACTTACAAGGGGGTCCTGAGACAAATAAACACAGTCTTGGGAAAATCCAGTGACACAAGTGATAGCCACACAAGGCAGATGGTGCCAAGAGTCGGAGAGGGTTCTGAGAGTCTTAGAACAGGGCCGTCTGGTCTGGAGCTCCCATTTTGCCATCTTTAGAAGGCATCTTTAGAAGCCACAGAGTCTTCACCTCTTCCTTGGACCTCAAAGAAACTCGTCATGCTCAGTAGCTCAACATGCCAAACCACAGATTCGGTAGGGTCAGTGACTGCCCACTAAACCTGGATGCAGTTTGCTGGGCTTCTCATTGTTTCTTTCCCTGGAAAGATTCTGAACAGGTCTGATTCATGTTTTCCAGTGTCCTATGTTTTTGGGGTAGCTGTGGTTGCTGTACGTACTTCTGACAGAGCTTTTTTGCATGATGTGTTAGTCCTAATTAAAAGAGGAAACTGAGGAGCCACACCTAACTCAAGCCCTTGCTGTGTTTGATAAGATCTTGTCTATGTCCTAATACTTGATACCTTTGCAAGTATTTTTTCAGCTAAAAAATTCTTCCACTCATTTTTTTTCTAGGAACTTCCTCACGGTGTGTGGCCTAGCCACCAAAAAACAAAAGTCATGAGAATATAATGATCTCAATAATGGAACTTTAGAACTATATGTGCCTATACATCACATTTAAAATCATTTAACTCTCTCATTTTGCAGACAGGAAAATAACAGCTCAAGATTAGGTTTCTGAAAGCACATTGTGGGGTTTGCCTTGTGTTCCTTCTGCCTCAAATTCTTGGGATACTGTCCTATCTCTATTCACATAGGTTTCTTTCTGTAAAAATCAAATATCCTTGTATACAAATCATATTTTGCTTATAGAACCACAGTTAAATTGCATGCCAAGGACTGTATTTGTCTCTTGGTATCCACGGGGGTGGGGGTTTGTTCCAGGACCCCCACAGTTACCAGATCCTGTAGACTCTCAAGTGCTTTATATAAAATGGTGTGATAATTACATACATTTTCCCTTATCTTCTAAATCATCTCTAGATTACTTATAATACCTAATACAATGGAGTGCTATGATCTTAGCCACTTGCTCATTGCTGAGATACGATATTTGACACCCACTTTTTAAGGAGGGGTTTTATTTTGGCTCTTGGTTACAGTGCAGGACAGACCGGCTCTCAGGCAGAAATAGCATAGTAGAAGGGCATAGCTGAGGAAAACTGACTGTGTCATGGTGGTCAGGAAGCAGAGCAAGCACAGGAAGGAGCCAGGAAAGGAGACATACTCTCCCCCAGCAAGCCTCTTCCAGCCGGACTCCACCTTTCAACAGCACACACAACTGCCCAACTCAACAGCAGATGATTCCCCTGATGAGTATAGCACCCCACGATCCAATCACCTTCCACAAGTCCCATGTGTGAGTGCATCAGGGATACTCTTGATGGAAACCATAACACTATGTAAATAGTTGTTGTATTATTTAGGGACTCATGATAAGGAAAAAGTCTCCAAGTTTAGTACAGATGCAGCAAATATAGGACTAATTACATTGTATGTGTCAGGAGCAGTGTAAAATTTTTGACCTGTGCTTCCTTAAACCCTTGAATGTGAAACCCACAGGTAGGGTGTGTAAATGTAGATTCATTCATTCCATATTTGTTGATTGCATACTATGTTAATGCACTTTACTACTCACAGTGAGAGAATGAATAAGGCACAGTCTTACTCCCAAGGGGGTCAGATTTACCTGGGGGTTGTTGTGCATGCCTTTAATTCCAGCACTTTGAGGCGCTGAGGCCTGAAGCTCTTAAATTCGAGTCCCACCTGGGCAACTTAGCAAGACTCCGTCTTAAAATAAAAAAGGCGGGGGATGTAGCTCAATGTGAAGATTCTGGGTTCAGATACCTCAAAGAAAGAGGGTTAAATTCATCTGAGCTAGCAAGTGAATAGAGCTATGATTCAAGCGCAGACGGTACACTGAAATTAGAGAGGCACATTTGAAGAGGTGTGGCAGCTCCAAATTGGAAAGGTCTCTTCCACGTGGGGGCGTCAGGGAGAGGCTGAGTTAGCACATAAACACACCGTGTCATGTGGTGGTCCTCAGTGTGGGGGCGGACACAGGACATAACTGCATCAGGGTAACGTGGCTACATGTGCGAAAGTGAGATGAGCTTCTAAACCTGCAGTTCCAGCACAGCAGTTTCCTTACATTTAAGAATCTCTATCTTAGGTGTAAGGAATCCCTCTATCCATTTCATCTGGAAAGACATGATCATGTCACTCTTAAAACCTTTTAGCAACTGCCCAACATCCCCAGGATTCAGTGCCGGCCCCTGCACCTAAAATTCACCTGCCCCTCATCCTTTCACACGCATTTGCTCATTCATTCCATTTCTCCACCTTCTTGGAGGTGAACTACATCACCGTAACAAAACTCTCAGTGTTCTCCCATTGCCCAAGCTTACCAGCTCTCCAGACTGGCTTCCAAGGCTGTCCAAAGTCCACACCTGTATATCTAGCTCACCCCCCCAAAGAAACATCCTTCTCTAACCAGCTTCTCCAGAACTCAGGAGCACATACTGCACAAGGCCCATCCCGCACCTTGGCTCCCCAAGTCCCCCAAAACAAGAGTGCCGTGGTTTGAGTATGGTTTGAGTGTGTCCCCATAAGGTCCCCCACGAGCTGAAGCGTTGGTCTCCAGTGTGGCAATGTTAGGTGGTGGGGCCTAATGATAGGAATTAGGCCACGGAGCCCTGCCCTTGGAAAGGGTTAATGCTGGTCTCCAGTGTTAAATAGTATACAGGTGGTTGTAAAGTGCTTGGCCTTTCTGCATGTGACCGGTTCCTTCCCATTTTTCTGCCATGTTGTAGCACAGCCAGGTGGCTGCTGCCACAATGCCATCCTATCTGGACCCTCTAGCCACCAAAATCATGAGCCAGAAAGACCTTTTTGCTTTATAAAATATTCAGTATTGGATATTCCATTATGGCCATGCAAAATAAACTAAAACAGAGAAATCCTTTTATCTAGCTCCAGCTACTTCCTCTGGTCAGACCCAAGTCGAGCTGTCCTCTTTCAACAATTTGGCCACTCATTTAACCACGTCTTGACCTCTGTGCTTTGCCATACCCCACTCGATGGAGTGTCCTCGATCTTGACCCTGCACAGCCTTACAGGCCCCTTTATTTCCACGCGGATATTTGGACAGAGTGTCATATCTGGGCCTTTGCAAAGCTGATTACTTTATTTCGATGTGGTTTGTTGGCAGCAGTCCGATGCAGCATCAACCAAATGTGTGATGTGCATCATACAGTGCTCTGATGAGAGGAGTAAACAGTGCGACGTGCAAGTGGCTGTCATTTATCTCAAAATGTCTCCATTCTGAGAATTGCAGACTGAGGATAAGAGCTGTCAATCAGCAGTCTTGAACATTGTTAAAACTGGCAAAGACTCTTTTCAATCTTTTCTAAAGAAGAAAGTGCAAACTCCTGAGCCAGGTCCCTAAAATCAGTTGCCCAACAGCTCGTTCATCAATCAATCAATCAATCAATTAATTAATTCAAAAATATTTATGGATTGTCTATCATGTGCCAGTCACTTTTGTGGGTGCCACAAAGAATATTGAACAAAAAAGAAAATCTTTCCTCTCTTGAAACTTGCACTTTAGGAAGTAGATAACAGGGAATCAGCAGACTATGCCCCCAGGTCAAATCCAGTTTGCTGCCTGCTTTTGTAAATAAAGTTTTATTGGAAGACAGCCATGTTCATTTATTTACATAATGTTTGTGACTGTTTGCTCATTACAACAGCAGAGCTGAGTAGTTGTGATGGAGACCGTATGGCCTGCAAAGCCTAAAATATTTACCATCTGGCCCTTTATAAAAAAGGTTTGCCAACCTATGGCCTAGAAAAATAAGAATATAACATGTCAGGTGAGAATTCAGGTGTGAAGGTAGAAACACTGAAAGAGTGTCCAAGGAGTTGATATTTTGACCTTGGAGGAAAGATCAAATGAAAGACGAGAGCAAGCCATAGAAACAAGTAACTGAGGAAAGAGGACTTGGAGAGGGGAAGCAGGAAGTGTGGACCCCCAACTCATGAACTTGCTGTGTTCGAAGACATCAAGCAAGTATATGGTATTGAATTCCAGTGAACAAAGGGAAATTGAAGCAGAGGAGATCAAAGAGATAGTGAGGGGCCAGACCACGGCAGACCTGACAGCTGTGGCAGGGACTTTGGTGTGAAGTCACTGTAGGCGCAGGGTGGAAAATGGTCTGACCTGTGTCTGATAGATCTCTTTGCTGACTGGAGAAAGGGTTACAGGGTGAAGAGTCGAAGCAGAGTGACCAGTTAGAGTGCTACTGCAATAGTCCAGGTAAGGGATGGTTAGTGTCTTGGTCCAAGCTCATGGTTCTGAGGGAAGGGGTGGTCCAAGTCATGACACATTTTGAAAACAGAGCTAACAGGATTTTCTGGTTGATTAGGCATAGGGGTAAAGAGACTATAAGATTTTTAGGCCTGAATATTTGAAGAGTGAGTTTGCCATTTATGGGATGAGAAGGTGAGGGAGTGGACGTCAGGATTTCCACTCTGAAGACACCAAGCTGCAGTGTTGATTAGGTGGAGATGTGGAGCAGGCGGCTTCCTCCAGTGCTGCTCTCCTCCTTCCTGCTCATGGCCCGGAAGGGGCTGCATGACCCGGCTTCAGCCTATGTCCTGCCTCCGCCCCAATCCTCCCACTCATAGGCCTCCAGCTTCTTAAGCGGGTCATACACCATTCTTCCAAAAGCCCTTCCATGCTTCTGGTGCAATTTAAACACCATCTCGTGAGAGGAGACCTTGCTGGGCCACCCTCCTGAAGCAAACCCCCTTCTGTTACTGCCCATGGTGGCCCCTGTGTCTAACCTACCTGCGGCTTTTCTACTGCTTAGCTCTTCAGTTAATTTGTTCTGTTGTCTTTTGTCTATTCTTCTGGGCCCTCCCGTGCCCCACAAAACTGAAAACCACGGACAATGTGTCCATAAATGGGAACATAATCTGGGTCTGTTTTGTTCATCATTTTACCCCAGGGCCTGGCACAATCTCTGTCACAGACGTCTAACTTTTTCTCTTTCAGCTAGGGAGCCATTGTTTACGCTGAGATCCTGGGCAGAAACCTTGGATGTGTGTTCACTTGTGCATTATGTGGACAAGACAGGTGTGACTTTGGTTAAACTAGGGCAGAGAAACCCCATATTGTAACCTTGTCTGAGAATAGTCGCATTTGTTAAACTGGACACATCCCTGTGTTCTGGTTATCAGAGTATCAGACTGTCCAAAGTCTTATAATTCCGAGGTGCAAGTAAAGGTCAAAAGAAGGAAAAGGATAATGCCAACATAAGATTGTCAACACTTCATTTTGCTAAATAAGGACACACACGCATGCACGCGCGTGCATACACACACACACACATGCACACAGCTATTGTATTAGACTGATACAGGAGCAAACAATGCTCCAAATAGCTTTATGTAATCAAAGTTATTTTTTTCGCTCATGCCTCATGCCCAGTGTGGCTGGCAAGGTCAAGGTCACCGAGGAATGAAGGCTGAGTGAGGCTCTGTCTTGATACATATTTCCATGACTTCTGAGGCAGAAAATGGAACCGAAGCAGAGTGTCCACTAACTGTCAGAACTTCTGCCTGACGCGACATGTTCTCTTTACTTCTGTTTCATTGGTGAACACGAATCACTTGGGCAGACCTAAATTAAGTGGGGCCTTCCCATGTGCCCAGGAGGTGAAAGAGCAGAATGAGTTATGAATAGTATCCATAGTTCTGGAAGTTACCATTGGTGATGACTATCACCTTATAAAAGGAAAGTCATTTTGACACCCAAAACAATAAAAGACAAAACTTCAGGTTGAACAAGTGAGCTTTACTCAGAACCTGCTCTTTGTCCTGTTTTTCTCACTTTTACTGTGGGCTGAGAAAAACTATCGTAGGATGATTCTGACCCAGAGTTTAGTGGTGGTTAGGTCAGGAGTCACTCGAGTGCTCCCACCTCCTTGCTTAGGTGCTGGTCCCTTGCCCTGCCGGATCTTCCTGTCTGAGATCTTCCTGTGTCCATTCTCTCCATCTTTCAGGGACCAGCCCAGAGCCATTCCAGGAATTCCCAGGCTTTTCTTTTCCAGGGGAGACTTGGAAGACCGCTCTACTTCTCCTTCCTGCTGTGCCCCTTCTGTTCCCTTGTTGGGGATACATTTGATGTTGGACAGGGAAGAGGCAGAGGGAGTACTTGTGCATCGTCCCGGCGATGCCATAGCTCCAGAATAAAGAACCCAAATCTACTCAAAGTACAGTGGAGAGTCAGATAAATCCTTACTATAGTTTTGTTAGACCAAATGTGGTCAATGCACATTTACCAAAGCTTGAGATAATAATCATAATGATAATGATAATCATAATGATGATAGCCTAACTTGCTCAGCATTGTGTGGTTTGTTTGAAATATTCTTTCATTATGTATTTTCTCACTTGATCCTCACTGACAGCCCGCAGCTCAGAGTGGTTAGGTGCTTACCTAAGGTCGCACAGCTACCATAGCAACTTGGATGTTTTGGGTGGCAAATATAGAAGATTGGCTGAAACAGTGGAGGAGACATATTCTTTAACATAACTGGAAGTTGGGGGTAATGCAATCTGCCGAGTTGGTTGATTTAGCAGCCCAGGGCTGTCATTAAGGGCCCATGTCCCCTTCCCTGGATCCCAATTGTGCCTCCAATCTCGGAGTCATTTCCAAACCACTTACTGGGCTGGGAAAGGAGGTTATCCTCAGTCCTCTTTGGTCTAGCCTGGGAACCAGGAGGTGTCACTTTCCGTAAGACATATGGAATATGGATTTGTGCCCTCCTCAGCACGGAAAAGACAGAAATGGGGTTCTAATTGTGCTCTTTCCATGACGTCACAGATATAACGTTGTTCACCGCCGCTCTATTTTGTTTGGTCAGGAGGGATTACCACATTGTAAAATAACAACAGAGTGACACTAGAGACACACTCCTTAAAAATATGTTTCAAGGGGGTGGAGAGTTAGCTCAAGTGGTAGAATGCTTGCCTAGCAAGCACAAGGCTCTGAGTTCGAGCCCCAGCAACACTCCCCCACACAAAAAAAATATGTTTCAAAATGTATACGTATTTTGAAATAATATACTTCACATGATAAATACAATTTTTGTTCTCAATTTAAAAATAAATTAGAAAAAGCATAGTGCCAGGTTAAGTGCAAGAAAGCAGATAAAACCTTGTTTGACATAATACCAGCAACACATTGGAACAGTAAAACACTGGCATATTTAAAAAATTTTATTCTGTGCTAATTAGTCTATTTAGGTGTCTCTACTTCTTGGTAATATATATTTTTTAGAAAAATCATCCAATTCATCCAGGTTTTCAAGTTTATTGGTAATTTTAATATTCTGCTGTAAATTAGAAATTAAAATGTTTCACTTGCAAACGTTTTTTTCTTACCAAATGGATAAATGTACTCTGCCTTCAAAATAAGAGCTGAAACACAATTTTTACAGGTTGTTGATATTCTATCTCCACTTCTGTCCCAAGTCAGCAGGCAAGTTGCCTCAGAACTTGGGCGGAGGCACAGAGTGGTCTCGCTACATTCCGGCCAGGATGGTGCCTGTGCCTGTGACAAATGGACAGTTTGTGTTCAGATGAGAAGCCCAGAACTTGACACTCAGAGGGAGAATGGTTGGGAGAGATGGATGGACTCTGCTCCAGGCCCAGCTGGCATGATGAGGACCCGGAGGAAGGGCTGGAACATGTGGGAAAACCTACTTCCAGCATCCCTGAAGAGGTAGTGGAGACCCTCGGAAATAGGAGGCAGGAAGCTAGAGGATGGTCGCACCAGGGAAGCCCAGAAAAGACAGGCCCAGAGGAGGGAGCGTCAAGGGAGTGACCTGCCAGTGAGCATTTGACGGCATCCAAAGCCGACTGGAGTTTGAGCTAGACATGCCATTGCGTCTGGGAGTCTGAGATCTGTTGGTGGCCTCAGGGAGAGCTATTTCTATGGAGAGAGGCAGGGTGAGAACCAGAATGCCCTGGTTCAAGGACCAGAAGAAAGGTGAGGATGTACAGACGGCAAGTTACAGAGATGTGTTTATTTCACTGGGCGATGTGATATAAGTCGCCCCAAAGATAGCCAAGAACCTTTCCAAACAATAGCAAGGAGGGGAAAATAACTCTGTAATATAAAATGACAAAATCTACTCAAAAACTTGATGGTCACACCGTGTGGTAATCTAAATGAGAGCTGGACAAAAGCCTTCCAGGAAAGTAGCAGCATGAGAGAGAACCAGGGACTTGGGGGGTGGGCACTGTCATCTCCTACCAGCCTGCCCAGCCTGTGTGCTAAGGGCCGCAGCCCTGGACAGCAGCATTCGGAGCAGCCCTCTCCCCAGCCCCAGCGGCTAGCTGGGAGGCCCAGACCATCCCTGCACCACCCTCAGGGAAGACATTGCCTTCTCTGTTCCTAATCGCCCTGCACCACCAAGGCTTGGTGGCATTCCTGCCCCACAGTCCCTCAGTGTCCACAGGACCCGAAGGCTGTAGACTCAAGGTGAGATAGCAGATGTTGCCAGTCATCACTCCAGTCCCAGCCGCTCCATCTCTGGCTTTAGATAGCCTGGTTGCCAGCTGTCAGCTCTGTGGGTATTTGCATGTGGCTTTCCCTGGCCGCTAGCACCCATTCCTTTCGTATGTGTGCCGGTGGATGCACAGGTGGGTTCATCGTATCGTCTAATCCCCAATGAAGACAGAGGGAGCTGGGTGTCCATCGCCAGTCAGGCAGCAAACTCTCCAGGGGGCAAGTCTGAAGGGCAGTACCAGTGCTCCCCAGCAGGATTGCGCTCCATTTGCCTTCAGGGATGACTGACTTCCTAATACCCTCTACTTGCCTGTCCCTTACTTTTTACTTTCTGCTTTCTGGGACCACTTCTCAAGTAAGCTATTTGCAGTGGCGTCCTTTCTTCAGTCTGCTTCTGAGACCACCCAGATGAAGGCAGAGGGTGTAGAGCAGAGACCTTGGCGTGTCCAGGAAGGTTTGGACAGCTGAGAACCTGCCTGCTGGTCTGTCAGCTGTCCACACATTCGGTATCATCAGCGTCACCTTTGGCGCCTACTGTGTTCCAGGCTAGATGAAGTGCTTTACACATGTGTCCTGTTGAATGACGTGTAGTGCTCGTTTCTGCAGCACATATACATTGAATGGCGTTTGTTCCAGCGGCCCTGTGCTATGGATGGAGTCAGTACCTCCCCGAAGACGTCCACATCTCAACCCCTGAATCTGTGCATATGATGTGATCCATAGCAGAGACTTCACCAGTTGTGCACCAGGAGCTCAAGATGAGCCGGCTGCGCTGTAGTTTATGAGCACCTCAGTGTAACCACAAAGAGAGGCAGGGCGCAAAGAGGGAAGCACATGTGGCCATAAAGGCAGCGCTCGGAGTGAAGTGGGGAAGGGTGGCTAAGAGCCAAGAAACACAGACCGCTTCTGGAAGCTGGGAAAGGTGAAGAAACAGATTCTCCTTTGAGTCTTCAGAAGGAACTAGCCCTGCTGATCCCTCGTCTTAGGACTTTGCAGCTGTCAGATAGTCACCTCACATTATCCTTGCAACAATCCTGGGTGCAGCTAGGCAGAGCACACCATCTCCATTTCAGGGGTAAAGATACATAGGCTCAGAGAGGCCAGGATGCTTGCCGCAGGTCCCTGGGCCCTGAAGATTTAGAGTAGAGGGAGGAGGTAGATTTCCAGTCTTTCCTGCTGCCTGTCAAATCTTCCTAAAGGCGCTAATTCCCTGCTGTTCAGATCCCAGCCAGCCGGAACTGCCACTGATTTAGCGCTCTTTTAAGGAAATGTGATATAAATCCTACGTAGGTGGTCAGTAGCATGTACACATTGTACTTCCCTTAATATTGCTTCAATCGAGTATCACTTGGGTAAGTACTTTGATTAGCAAATGTTTATGCTCCATGTATTTAACAAAGTTAGACTTTTCCAGTGACTGAAAAATATTGAGTGATTTTTGTGATGAACCCAGTGGAAACCCTGGGCTCTTGTCAGGAACCTTATCAGAGTTCAGCACGGTACACTGAACCCAGCAGGGGAGGTCTGCGTCACTGACATTCCCAGTGACAGCGAATAAATTCCTTCTGTCCCCTGGGCTCCAGCAACTTGCTCTGGAAAACGAGGGGTTTGGACTCCATCATTGCCTAAGTGTCGTTGTAGCTCAAGGTTTGGATGACCTCCACAGGCCAAGGGCTTCTTGGAGCAGAAGGATTCTCTCCAAGCCTGATATGCTGCTCTCTGCCCTGAGTCCCATGGGATAAGGAGATTCGGCTAGCGTCAGGGCCACACAGGGAGCAGAGCCCTGTGCACCCTGGTTCCAGCCTGGCTACTTTGTGCTCTGCCCCAGGCGCATGCTCTTCCAGCCCAGGGCGTTGCCAGGAGCAGCTGGGCCTCCTCTCTTCAGTAATGCGGATGCCAGATGGGAGGCACCAGCCGGCCCTGTTTCCTGGGTCCTTCATTCTGTCGGTGCCAAAAACCTCAACGAAAGGGGAGCTGCAGCCCCCTGCCTGCAGCTAGGGGTGAACAGTGGCTGTGCAGCTTCAGCTAAAACCACTCTGCCTAAAATCAATTCACCTAATGATCAGTTTGCATGAAAATAATCCATCCATTGCCTCAGTTTTTTTCTTTTTTTTTAACATTGTGATGATGACCTTTTCCTGTATTTCAATGTTGGGCACCTTCAACTGAATTTTGTGTTTTCAATAATATTCATTCAATGTTTCTCATTCTTTGAAGCATAAGATTGTTTTATTATTGGGAGGGCTATCTTGTAACTCAAATATTCTCAGGCATCAGCAGCTTGGGGACACCTGGGTGCTCAAGTCTCATTGGCTGTTAGCCTGGTCCAGATGGCCAGAGGATCCCAGGAGCACTCCCAGCCCCCGAGACGAGTTTGGCTCCTCCGCAGGGACTCCTCAGCAGATCTCCATAACAGGTGCACTTGCACGCTTTCCCCTGGATTCTTCCTGGCTCGAGGTATCTGTCCCCACATGGAGGGGCTGAAGTCACACTCTGCGTCTGGTATGTAGGGAGGAAGTAAGTGAGCTGATCCGAGCTCAGCCTCTTGTGAACTTGGTCCTCAGCCCTCAGCTGGCACCGTCCCCCAGGATCCACCTCTTAGGATCTGTAGAGGGGGAAACCATGTCCTCTCCCATTATTTCCCGTCTTTGCACATTCCCTCTAAAATCACCCCTGCTTTCCACCCTAAGTAATTGCTCGGCACCAGTAAAATCAGCCAAATAAATGGAAAAGGGATCAGGATTCTGCCAGTTCCACAAACTCCAGTCTTCAAACATCAATTTGGTTTGAATATTTTATTTTTAAAATATTTTATGTTCTAAAGATGAATTCGTTACATAAAATGTATGTAAATTAAGTCTTTATTAATTGATCATTAAAAGAAACCTTTAGTACCTTTCCAAAATACCAGCCAACCAAAGAAAAACACCTCGAGATGGCACAAAGGACCAGATCATCTAAACAGACTCAAAACACACAAATGGGCTGAATTTTAGATAAACCGATCATTGCATAAATTGATCAACAGAAGAAAGGACTTCAGGGGAAGTCATTTTGGGCAGTGAGCTCTGTTAAAGAGAGGAGCCTGCCTATGTTGGAATGTGGGCTCTTGGGACCTAGCATTGTACCTGGGCATGCTAGAAACTCTGCTTTCATGAATACAAGCATGAATGAAGTGAGCTCAGTTAGTTCTAACTGAACTTTGATGATGCCCAAGCAGAATCTGGGCAGAATGTCTCTTTTTACCAGTAGGGATATCACAAAGCTCTCGGGGCATCAACACAATTCACTTTTGTTTGCAAAATGAACCGGTGTCGGGCCGCACTTGGAAAGACAGAACAGGGCAGGAAGTCAGCAGAGCAGAGAAAGTACCTGAGTCCAAAGGTTGGCCACAAGTCTGCCATTCCCCTCACGGAGGGCAACAGGGCTGGGGTGGAGGGAGCAGGTCTAGCAGCAGGTTTGTACATCTTGAAATTGTGGCCTCTTCCCATAGCTCAGCTGCAGGAGCGTGGATAGATGGGTTTCTAGGTTACTAAGAAGTTTCCCCAGAAGCATGAAAATGAATTGAAGTGGACCTAGTGGGACAAAGATATACCAAAAGTGTCTGGTTATTTATTCCACAAATATTTGTTACGTACCTATTGTGTGTTTAGAAAATAAGGCAGTCCCTTTCTCAAGGAATGCATAACTTGGAGCCAAGTTAAGAGAAAATTAGAATTTACTGTGGCATTTAAAAGTGCTAAGGGCTTTGGGGATGCAAGCACCTAACCTAGCCTTGCAGAGTGAGAGGACTTTGAGTCTATGCTGAATTCTGAAGGATGAGGGAGGGGAAGTCTTTGGGATGGGCAAGTGACATAGGGGCACAGGCAGGTATGGGAGGAAGACAGAATGTTCAGGAGGAGGAAATTAGATAAGGGTAAGTTGGACGGGCAGAAGGCACAGTTCAGAACTCAGGTCACAGCTCCTTAGGGTATGATCGGATCCTGGAAAGCAGGGACGGTCACCATGTTGGATGCCATTACTGATGATGGAGTGTTCATCTGCCAGGTTAGGCTATCCATAGCTCAGCTGCTCTGGGGGACAGAGTCAAGCCAGGACATATACTACAATACTGGTGTGACACCCAGGAAATCACCACCAGAAGTTCTGGGAAGCCACACTGTCTCCTGTCCTAGCAAACAGAGGTGGCATCCTGGGTCTGGAAAGTTGGGGAGAGAAGTGAGGAAGTTCTAGGGTTTTGTTTGAAGAGGAAACAGCACCCTACTCAAAAAGGCAACAGAGATAGGAATAAGCAGCAGGTTTGGTGGGCAGGGTCTCAGGGAGATCTTGAAAGGGACCAGGAGATCCACGGAGCCTTTTATGGGTGCTATGGCCAGATCCACCGGGAGGAGAGAGCTGTGAAGGGTGCAAAGCATTTGGGAGCATGGGACCCACTGTAGCAAAAGGACTAGAAAACATGGCAGTAAAATAATCCAGACAAGTAAGGCAGCCTGATGTAACTGTTCCCCACCTGAGTGTCAGAACCTCATTATCTCCACTCAGAGAGATTGGCTTGGGGTGGGTGGTAACCTAGGGATGTGCCAGGAAGGTTGAGACATTGTCTTGCGCTCTTGACAGGAAAAGAAGGGGGAATTCTGGGCACAGAAAGTCCTTACATATCCCTCATAATTGGATACCCACATAGATACCTACCTGAGTCCTGCAGTATGGGCCTAGTTGATGGGTGAAGATCAGAAGGGCCACTCGGCTGTGGAAGAACCAAGCCTCACAATGTGGCCTGTCTTACGCGATCCTTGCTGTCATTTCATATGCACTGTCATACCACAGATTTCAAGGCTTTGCTGTCATGTAGAAATCATTCATTCAAAGTGTGACCCCTTGGGAAAGTGCTGAGCATCTACTGCTATGTGAGGAAGGCAAGTTACAAACAAAAGCACAGTATGATTACATTTGATAAAAGTACGCCTATATACATTCTTTATATGACCACTGGACAATTTCTGAATGAACAAACATTAAAATGCTGCCCATGGTTGCATCTAGAGGGTGGA
Source organism: Hystrix cristata (assembly GCA_004026905.1). Taxonomy (NCBI): domain Eukaryota; kingdom Metazoa; phylum Chordata; class Mammalia; order Rodentia; family Hystricidae; genus Hystrix; species Hystrix cristata. Next base: position 9,946 of record PVJO010003643.1, on the reverse strand, counting down.
CATTTCGGGAAACTTTGAAGAATTCTTGCTTATCTGCATTTTCTGATTTGTCTACCGTTAATATAAATTATCTCTTAATAAAAAAGAGTCAAAGGCTCGAAGGTGGGAGATTTCACAGTTTAGAGTGACAGCTTCTCAAGAGAAACATTACCCAGGAGGGCCAGAATGTTCTAGAAAAGAACATTTTGTTCAGAAACTGGCTAGTAAGTCCATGTCAGGGTGCATTGAAATGTCCTCATATGGCCTGAGAGTTTGGTCCTTAAAGGCCATGGAGGGGACATCCAGATGGAGACACATCTGCTGCCTGGGGATGAAGAGTAAGAGCCCCTGTTGTCATTGTCAGTAACACAAGGTATCCAGTGGGGGGGCAGTTCTACCTGCAACCTTCTCCTCTAGCCTTTCTCATTTTTCGTTTGGCCAGCCGCCTCCCAACTAGTCTGCCCAGCTCCCCCACTTGCCATGAATAAAACAATTATTTTAACCCCTTATTTATCACTCTCCAAGACATCTTGTACTTGCAGAGTACTATCCAAGAGAACATACTACCTATCTCTCCAGCCTCAGCTTCCTCTCCTGTCCCTGGGCCCACACGCCAGTGCACCAACTTCTGGGAGTCCCCGAGTCCCCAGACTTTCTCCCAGGCTGAGCTTGGGCCTCTCGATGGTTATCTTTCCTGCACTGTCACTCACTCACACTGCCTGGAACAGTTTACCCATTTTTCATGAATGAGTTCAAATGTCCCCTCTTACACGAAGTCTTCCCTGGTGGATCATCTCCAACTCCAGCTGCATCAGAAGTATGTTTATGCCTCACAGTTCTACTGTCATGGTATATGTGTGGTTCCATGGACACTTTTGTACTGAAGGATTATTATTCATGAGCATGCCCATATTTCCCACGAGGAGCCCTCAGGCCAGGACCATACCTTGAGACAAACTAGAGATATTCCGTAGAATAGTTAAGAGCTCACACTTTAAAGTCAGATTGCTGGGTTTAAATCTTCACTCTGTCACCCCCTAGTGCATTCTGTTACCCTGTGTATATTATCTAAATTCTCTTGATCTCATCTGTGCAAAGGGGGAATGGGTAGCACCTATTTTATAGGACTATATGGAAAAATATGTTAATGCACATATATATCTTTAGCACGGAGCCTGATAATAAATGGCAGGTGGCATTATTACCATTCACAATGGTCACAAATGGCAGCAGTCAGCTCAGAGTCCCCAGCATGAGGCTGGTAGGCACTCTACGGACATTTACTCAAGAAGTAAATCAATGAGGCCCCACATTGTCCTCTTCTCCCCATCCCACCCCGACAGCAGAGAGAGGCAGGAACTTTTGGCATGCCTTCAGCCTGACATACTCTCAGCGATCCCCAAAGCTAGACTCCTGAAGCTCACGTGCTAGGATGCACGGCGTTGAAGGGATTCACAAACCAGCATTTTGGGTCCACCTTTGATCCCAGGAACGAATGGTTGGCTGGTGAGAGGGTGCGGGGAGAGCTACTTCTGTGAGGAGAAGCTTTGCTGCTGGCAGCCTCTTGGCCAAATTCTTCATGGTTCGGACCCTAGTGGCAGCAGTTGAAACTCACAATGGTTAACTGAAGTGGTGCTGAGGTCTGAGAACTCAGAAAGATCCCGGGTGCCCTGACCATCTGTCACGGTGGGGAGCAAAAAGCACAGGCTCTGAAATCATGGAGCTCTGAGTTCAAATCCTGTCTTTGCTATTTCACAGATGTACAACTTTGAGCAAATCTTTAAACTCAGCGAGCCTCGGTTTCCCATTTCTCAGTGAGAACTGAACGAATGCCCAAAATAAATGTTATCTGACTTGTCATGGCTACCCAGCGGATATCCTTTTTGTATCCTTGGGTCTAAACTCACTCTAGTCCCATGGGGGAATTGGATGTCTCTCCAACTCCTAGCACCTCCAGACTTCTCTAGAGAACAGGGAGGTGGTATTTGAGCTTGATCTGGAAAAATGGAGGAGTTTGGAAGTACAGAGATTGGGGTACAATATTCTACACAGAAAGAAAATGACAGACACAGGCCCAGAGATGAGAATTCATGCTACCCTTGGTGGGGGAAAACGAATCCATTAAGAACATTCTGGTCCCCTTTAACTAAGGCAGTTTAGGCAGAGCTTTGTTTTTCTTTTTTCTTCTTTTTCTTTTTTTTTCTTTCCTGTTTGCTTGTTCACTTCTTAACTGTCTGTGAGAGGTTAAAGCAATCTGAATTAAGTTAGTTAAATTGACTTTTATTATTGAATTATAATCATTTGTGCAATTATGAAACCAGGTGTTCCTGATTGAGATCAATTATTCCTTCACCTGATCACTATAGAGCTAATAAGGACTTAGAATTGCTGTTCAAGTATACTTCCAGCCGTGCTGAAGCCTTCTGGAAAGGCATTTATTAAGCCAAAGAGTGGTGGAAAAAAATCCGGGGGAGAACAAGGACAGAGATTAAAATCCTTTAGGAAAAGGCCTAGAAGGGCTGATTTGAGCATTAAGTAGCCTTGATGGGTGGCTGGCTGTTGACAGGAACCTTCGAGGTGTTCCTACAGGAAATTTGGTGGGGGTGGGGTGGGAAATGCTGACACAGGCATGTGAACAGCAGACTAGAGACCCATTTTCTGCTGTGTTCCTGTAGGAAGACAGAGTTGTCCTTTTCTCCTTCTTGCAGTTTTAATCCTGATGCCAGGAAAGATGTGAAGAGGCCTCAGTGTCTCCTTCCTGGGTGAGGAGGGTGTGAGATGTAGTCTTGCAGGAGATGCAGGGTTCACATTCCTAAAGTTCTAGGTTCCTTCCCATTTGGTCCCTGTGAGATCTCTGTGAGGAAGACAGAGCAGTAGTTATTATTTCTGTTTTATAAGTGGAGACCCTGACTGTGGTCAGCAGACTAGCCTATCGTCAGGGAATTAGTGACCAGGGCAGCACCTGATGGAGCCTTTCAGGTGCCAAGACCATCAAAAGGTCCTTCTCTCCCTCTTGCTGCCACATCTCCCACTCTAGAGGTGAGCTGGGTGAGTGGATTGTCTCTGAAGTGCTTTGTAAGTATATATTTGTGTTGGAATCATCTGGGGAGCTTAAAAAGTCACCCTACACTTGGACTCATCCCTAGATCAGTAAGAGTCTCTGGAATGAGGCCTGATCGCCTCGGGTTTTAAAGCACCACAGGTAATTCTAGTGGGAAGCAAGGCTATGAGCCCCTGGTTTATTGAATGGTTAGTTAGCTAAATGGAGCCATAGCTGGCCTCTGAAAATTCTGGAGCTGTGTAAGGCCCTTTGGGTTGCAAATAACAGATATTTATTCAGCTAAGTTGACTTGGTTATTTACAGGGAGATTTGTTAGGAGGCTCATTTAACCAGAAAGCATGTAAGGGATAGAGTGGCATTTCAAGGATAATTGGTATCAGGGGTAGAAAACTGCCTGTTTTCACCTGCTTCATCTCTGCAGCCCTCATCCCTGCCCTCCCCTCCCTGCCCCTGTCCTCTCTGTGCACATTTTTACCTTGCACTACTTCTGCCACAGCACAGGGGCCTGCTCATGGGAGCTCCAGACACCTCCACTATTGGAGAAGCTCTGAGATTTCTTTCTCCATCCTGTCCTTGAGTAGGTTCCCCTCTAGGCCAATCACTTTGGTATTATGTGAATAAGATTGTGACACTCTCCATTCAAATCACATAGCTAGATAGAGTGGAGGAGGAGTTATAGAAAAGGGGGCTGCTGTTCTAGACAGAAGGCAATGCAAGTCCCCTATGGGACAAATGTCAGTCACCTGTGGCCTTTGCCTGGGATCTCCACAGCTGGACATGCTTCAGTATTTGCCCTGATTAAGGGGACCTGAAGTTCTACTGGACTGAAACCTCATATCACCAAGCAGCAAAAACTACACTTTTTGGAAACAGGACAGTGTTGATCTGGTCATTTCATGAATGCCAGGCAGTTGGACCTCAAAGGCAGAGGAGGCAGGTGCTGCAGCAATGTGGACCCCACCAACGTGGGACCCCATCCAATTTGGGAAGGAGTCATCAGGCCTCCAGTTTGCATGGAACTCTCTATCAGTCAGAGATCTTTGGGGTGCAAGTGACCAAAAGTCAACTCAAACTGTTTTATGAACCTAAGAAAAAAATCCATTGACTCACATGGCTGCAAAATTCAAGGCACTTGCTTTTGGGGTGGTTGGATTCAGAGCCCAGACAATGTCCTTGAAAACTCAGTCTTACTCTCTGTCTCTCTCAGCTCTACATGTCTGTGTGTGGGCGTCAATCTTGGGCAAACTCTCTCCTTACAAAGATACGATGATCACTAGCTTCAGCAACCTTTGTGGAAAGATGTCATCTTTTTTCCCAATAGAATCACCAAAAACACTAGAGTTAAGGGTCACTGGAACAATACTGGTCCAAGACCTGAGCTACTCTTGGGCTTGGGGCTGAAACTGCATGGGCTGAGAATAGGAGAGGGGAAACCATGGTACAGGTTGGGAAGTGGGTACCAGAAAGATGGTACAACAGATGCCCTTTGAAAATCCTGAAGTTCATCTAGTCTGTCAGGCCCTAACCCACCTGCCCAAACACTATAGTCTATAATAAGTCATCTCTGTGCAACAGCCTGACAATGTCTAACACTCTTTCCTGTCTGTCTCTGATTCTGTACACACAAAATACACAAAAGTCATTGCAAAGTGATACAGCTGAGACCCTTGAGAATGACTTGGTACCCTTGGTACCCGAGCATAGGGCTGCAAATGAGAACTTTATTAGTCTTCTGTTGAATTTATTAGCGTTCACAAGAACCACCATGTTGAATGGGAAGGGAACTATGGAAGATGGTCAGAAGGACTCTGAAGCTGGACCCAGAGCCCCATGTCAAGTGTCAGATCTGTTCTTGATTTACTGTGCTCCTCGGACAATTGCTTCTCCAATCTGGGCTTTGCCATAGGCTCTTCCTTACCTGCTTGCCAGGATTACTCAGAAGTTTGTGTTAAAATACATGAGAGTAAATTGTCATTGGCAAGCAGTAGCATTATGCTTCTTGCCAGTACAATAACCATGAGCTACGTTCAGAAAATATAGGATTACAACAAACATTTTAAGGTAGGAATGCACACGATAATGGGACAGCGAGAGCATGGAAACAAATTCTGCAGAAGAATGTGATGTGAAATGTGGGCTTTGAAGAAAAGAATAGAGTGGGGGGTGTGGGAGGTAGACGTAAGCTGGAAGCTGCCCAAGGACAGCCATGTTGGAGGGAGCCTCCGCCCCAGGTGGGTGCTGAGGTGTCAGCTAGGGAAGTCTCCGGGATGATCGATACTGGTTTCGAAGGTCCCCGCACTCCCTGGCCCTCTCCTCCTCTTCTGATCGGCACAGCAAGGGACAAGGAGTCAGATGAGCCTCCAGACAGATTGCAACCAGATTCAATTCTGTCTGTGGCTCCCTTCAGTGATGCTGAAGGCTGCCTGGCTTTGCTCACTGTCATCTTAGGCTCTAAGTAATCACCCTGGACGAGGAGAAGCTAGCAGCCTGCTTTCCAGCGCTCCTTCCATCCAAGCCATTAGTATGTTTAACAGCTCTGGCCCCCATGCTGATTTCTGGCGTGCAGTAATTAGTTCCTCTCTACTCACAGATGTAGCCATTCACAGGTCTGGATTCGAAAGGTTTCTGTTGTATTCTGTTGGAAAAATACTTAAACTGTTGAGTATGACAACCATTTGACCAGTGAAAAGCCACTGGTCTCTAGCCCACTCTTATATGAAAATAAATTCCAGATGTGTTAATGATTTAAATGTAAAATATGAAACTATAAAGCCACTCTACCGTGAACATTTAAGGAATACTTATATAATCCTAGAGTAGCAAAGGTCTTTCGAAGGCAGAAACTATAAAGATCAAGGTTCATGAATTTGTTCACATAAAAAATGCAAACCTCTAAGTTAATGCAATTAAACTGGATTAATTAAAAGAAAAGGATGGATCTGGGGATGCTACTTGCCATGTACAAGAGCTGCTACAATGACAATGACTGATGCTGCTGCTGATATTATGAGCATTTATTTCTATATGCCAGATAGAGTATTACTATACAAAGAATACTGATAAATTTTAATTTAAAAAATGGCAAAGAGACGTAAGAGAAAAATATTCTGTTTTATTTACAGTCACAAAAAAGCAAGTCAAAACAGTAATAAAATGCTGCTTATGATATTAACCAGGGCGATAAAAATACTAAAACTCAAATGTTGGTTAGGCTGCAGGGGAAATGTTCACACATTGCTTTGGGGAGCGTAGATTAGTACAAACTTTCTGGAGGAGAGATTTTAATTTCAAATTTAGAATCATGAATTCATTTCCATGTATAGGAATTTATCCTGCAGAAATAATTAAGGATATGCATGAAGACATAGCTACAAAATGCTATTTTAATAGCAAAGATTGGAACTAACTCAAATGCCTGATAATAGAAGGTTTGTTAAATAAGTTGTCACCTATCCATACCTGAGCATAACTGTACAAATATTAAATATTACATTGCAGGTGTATATTTGTTAACTTGGAAAGAGGTTCACAATGTATTGCTAATGAAAAGCAAGCTATAAAATTACATGTTTCGAATACAAAATCCATTTCTTTTGCAATTTTTGATAGGTTCCTATTCACTGAGGACATCTTATAGTTTGCTTTTTTCTTTTCTATGCTCATCTTCACAGGTAGCTATGTGAATATAAATTATTATCTTATAGATTGCAGCGGATGAGTTAACCTCTGAAGTCTCTATACTTCTGTTTCACTTGTCTGTTGTTTCTGCTGATTTTTTTTCTTGTGGAGCTCGATTTTCTTTTGTGCTCTGTGATTTTTGATACTTACTGGAAGTTGTACTAGAAAGATAATTTCCAGGAGTAAGGGCTGCAATGCAAGTGCATTCTTCCCAAGAAGATTTGAACTTGCGTCTACTAGGGACCTTGTTAAAGTACAGATTCTAATACAAGTGGCCTGGGACCCCAAAATGTGTCTTTTTGATAAGCTCCTTGGTGACTCCATGGGCTACACCTGGAGTAACAAAAATCAGAAGTGAAGATGTGAATCAGACTATCATGCTACAGGGGCTGTGTCTCTCTGGTTCACTCTCATCCTGGAGGTGAAGCTTGTAGGTTTCCAGCTTGTTGTGGGGAGGGTCTCCTTGGAGACACCTCACTGCTTATGGGCCTGGGCTTTGATTTTATTTCTGTCCCCCTCACCTCTCCACGCTGCTACAACGAACCTTCTGATTTTAAAGTCTCAGTGAATGTGTTCAAATCAATAGCAAATTCTGTGCTTGCTTATCTTGTTGAGTTTTCATTCCTCCTTTATTTTCAATCTGTAATTCATTATTTTCTTGTTATCTCTTTGAGGCTTTTAAGATTTAAAAAAGTCTATATTTCCTTTTTTTTTCCAGTAGGAGAGTTGTTGTAAATAACCTATTCCACTACTCCTAGAAACAAGAAGATCTATGCTAAGCACTTCACATTCACTAATTCATATGAGACTCCCAATAATACCCAAAGAACTTTTCTTTATTCTAGGTAAACATTTGTATACATCTTGATTATTTGTTTAGGAAAAAATTTTAAAATTCTCTTGTTTATATTTGTCCTTCCCATGGGACTCCATCCAGTCTCTGCATTCTGGAGAACTTTTCTCCATATTCTCGTTTACCTAGAGACTCTTCTTGGGCAGGCTTCTTGTCAACAAGTCCCAGCATCTCAGAATGGAGCAATTAAAAGCAGACAGAAAGGTTCCCTTCTTGTATTGCAAATAAGGAAATTCAAGTCCACAGAAAGATAGCAACTCATCCACAGTCACACAGAGAACTATTGCTATAACTGAGATGAGAACCCATATCCTCTTCCCCTCCACTCCTACCCCAGGCTGACAGATTTCATGATCACATGGGACCCCTTTGTTGTGCCTCTGCAAATTCCAAGTCATAATTAACCAAGAAATGGAAGGTGTCTTCTCACTCTGGGGAACACACCAGAAGAATTTGGTACATACAATTTGATGTCATTTATGCGTGCCTAGTTTCAAGGATAAACGTCTCCGTCCCCAAACAACGAAAAGGAAGGGAGTCATCAGCGGATACTCTTGGCAAAAGGGACAGTTCACAAGGTTTCATTTTAAAGGTCCTCTTCTATTCAATGTCTATCTGTGAAACCTCTGAAATTGTAGGAGCCCAGAAATGCCAGAGAACATACCCACTGTCCTCCTGGAAGGCTTCCAGTAAAAACAGCTTCTAATTAAGTAAACTAGCTCTGCCACGTTCCCTTCAGAGAGCAGAATAAGACTTCCAGTGAGGGTGTGTTTGACTGCACTCGGTTTATTACTTGTTAAATAAGTATTGAGTCTTGCTGTTTACATCCATCTTACAACCTTTCATTAACTGGCTAGAGAAGAATTCTAGAACAAACAAACAAGCAAACTAATCATGATAAGAAAAAATGGCAATGCTTAGGGAAACCCAATGTCTATAATGAAATCCATTAAGAAAGGAAGCAAAATGACTAATTCAGGAACTGGGTACTAACTTATTTGATCTAATTTCTTAAACTCCTGTACTCCTGGCCCCTAAATACTTCCCTGACCATATGTTCTTCTGAGTACCACTCCACCCCTTATTAACACACACTCACACATACATCCTTTCTCTCTCTATTCCCCAACAACCTGGGCTCTTCTGTGGTTCCCAAGCCTTGCAGATGCTCCCAGGCCTCTGTGTCCCAGAGCATGCTATTTCCTAGAAGGTAGTACCCTGTGCTCTTTGATCAAAATCCTTTTCAGTCTTCAGAGCCCAATACTAGGTTCCCTGAAGATTTCCCAGGAATGAAGCTTACATCCCTACCTATGGGAATCCCCATAGAAAGCACATATAGCCTATGGCTGGGATTTTGGCAGTGGGAATATAGCTAAAGAGTCATATAGATTCCTACTCCCTTACTTGTAAAAACTTTTAGTATAAATATATCCTATGCAATAGTTGAGACAAATTTATACCAAAAAGATTACTCATTGTTTATCTGAAATTCAAATGTCACTGGGTGTCCTATATATTATTTGGCAACCCTACTCAGGAGGTTTACATTGCCTGTGCTAGTAGTTCACACTCCAGGATACTTGCAGGCCCCACTTACTGCCCTGGTACTGTCAGGGTACATGTACAACTCGCCAGACAGTGGCTCACTCTCTACCTTTTACTTAGCCTTTTAATAAAGCAGGCAAGTATGAATTATGCGTAAGCTTGAACCTCTTCAAATATGGGTGCATGTTTAACGTTTCAAACTTTCGTAGAAAGAGCAACAGTAATAATAGCAGCAGTAATATTAGCCAGGTATGAACCCAAGAATTTGGAATATTACCATCTCTACTGTACAGACGAAGAATATGAGGCACCGAGCACTTGAATAGTTTGTCCAGGGACAGTAGGTGGCTTGTGTCTGCTAAGTAGCAAAGCTGGGATCTTCTCTGCTGCCTCTTTGACGGTCGTGGCTGATATGGTACTTGTAACTTCTCACCATTGGCTGCAGCATACCAGCAGGCTATAAAGTTAGAGATGTGAACAACCAATGGACTATGGAATCAATTCCAAAATTATCACCCTAGAGCCATAATTTTTTTTATTTTATTTTTTTATTATTTTTACCAAGAACATGTATTGGTACATTGTATACATAATGATCATAATCAACATGGTTATTTTGTACCTGTACATGATACATCTTGGTTTTCCCCCCTCTTCCCCCCTTCCCCTCCCCTCCCTTCCATTCACCCGCCCCTCCCTATTTGCAACAAGTGTAGCTACACTTTCCCATTTTTTCCCCTTTCATCTTACTTTTCTTTTAACCTTCTTCTTTATCCCCCTTTTCCCTATCTAGTTCTCTCTTTTGAATACTATCTCTCTTTTTTCTTTTT